>CAEFZY010043798.1:0-28160 GCA_903066815.1 Brachyrhaphis roseni
AAGGAGAGTCTTGATAGTTCTGACAGCTCTCTCAGCCTCCCCGTTGCTCTGAGGAAAATTTGGGCTGGATGTTTCATTACTGAAACCCCATTCTTGTGCAAATCTTCTGAAGGAATCCGAAGCAAACTGTGGCCCATTATCAGAACGGAGACGCTCTAGTATGCCATGGCGTGTAAAGATGGACTTACAGTGTTCAATCACTCCCTCAGATGTTATGGAAGTAAGCTTTGCAACTTCAAAAAATCTGGAGAAATAATCCACAACCATCAAATATTGTTTGTCCTTAAACTGGAAAAGATCAGCTCCCACCATGACCCATGGTCTTTGTGGGAATTTAGTGGGCAGTAGTGGCTCTTTGTGTTTAGTTCTCTCCCGACAGCATGGGTCACAGGTATCCAACAGCTTAATCAGCTCGCTGCTGAGACCTGGCCACCACACTGAATGTCTGACCCTTTCTCTACATTTAGTTATCTCCAAGTGACCCTCATGTAGCTTTCTGAGAATGTCCTTTTTGAGAGAAGCTGGAATCACTATTCTGCTACGATAAAGAAGCTGGCCATTTTGAACAGTAAGTTCACCTGAAAATGGCAGATAAGGCTGAAAACCTTTCTCAATAGAATATTTATCTGGCCATCCTTCCACACATAACTTTTTCAGTTGTTTGAGCATGCTGTCGCCGTCCTGATGTCTTTGGATTTCCCTCAGTCGTGGTTCCGTGGCAGGTAAACATGCAACAACTGAGTCAACATTCAAGTTGACCTCCTCTTCTTGCAGTCCTCCCGACTCGTTGAGGATTGGAGTTCTATATTATATTTTTGCCAGCCACATGGGAAATACTGTAAGAAAATCTCATTAGTCGCATTCGAAGTCGCTGTATGCGAAGAGGAAGCTCATTTAGACTCTTCGACCCCAAAAACGGGACTAATGGCTTATGATCGGTTTCAATGTGGAACCTCTTCCCGGTCAGAAACTCTGCGTACCTCTCACAGGCCCATGTTGAAGCGAGATCCTCTTTCTCAATCTGAGCATACCTCTGCTCCGTGTCGCTGAGAGACCGTGATGCATATGCCACTGGCCTCCATCCTGTATCAGTGTGTTTCTGGAGAAGAACTGCACCGAGTCCATATGTTGATGCATCTGCTGACACACGTCTCTGAATTCGGGTCATACAATGCTAGTCCTGGTGGTGTCGTCAGATCTGTTTTAAACAGCGTCGAAAGCTTGTTGCTGTGGTGGACCCCATGACCAAGTTTGAATTCTTCAGAAGATCTCTCAAAGGTCGGGTTTTCTCTGCCAGGTGTGGGAGGAACTTCCCTAGATGGTTCACCATACCCAGGAAGCATCTCACCTTGCTTATATTTCTGGGCTCCTCCGTGGCTCTTATAGCACTCACTTAATCCGGGTCTGGACTGACTCCTGATGCATCAATGACTTGTCCCAAGAACTTTATTTTGCGTTTAGAAAACTCACTTTTGTCATTTAGCGTTACTTTCGACCCTGGAGTCGAAAAAGTGCCTTCCTCAGTCTTTCATCGTGCTCCTGCTTCGTCGTCCCCCAGATGAGGACATCATCCATCTGACAAGAGGACTCCATCCAGGCCCTCTAGAATCTGGGTCATGCGTTTCTGGAAGTGCTCTGGTGCCGATGAAATCCCAAAGCAGAGCCGATTGTAGCAATAGCGCCCAAAGGATGTAATGAAGGTGGTGAGCAGGGAAGACTTCCTTGACAGTGGAATCTGCCAGAATCCAGCATTAGCATCCAATTTGGAGAACACTTTTGCTCCTGCTAGCTGTCCGAGCGTGTGCTCTACTGATGGAAGTGGATGTTTTTCTCTCATGACATATTTATTCAGCTCTGTGAGATCAATGCATATCCTCACCTTGCCCGAGCTCTTGGGGACAACCACCATAGGTACACACCAGTCTGTTGGCTCCTCCACTTTGGTGATGACACCTTCCTGCTGCATACGGTTGAGCTCCTCTTTAACCTTAGGCAGTAGAGGGAGGGATATCCGCCTCGGCGTTGAGAGGGAGAAAAGCTGCACATCTGGTGACAGAACAATGTCATACTCACCCTTCATCAGTCCTAGTCCTATGAAAAGTTTAGGAAACTCCTGCTTCACAGCATCAATTGAGTTCAAAACTATTTGGTTTACCCTAGCAACCAATTTTAATGCCATTGCAGCACGCCCACTCAGCAATGATGTACATAAGTCCTTCACAACACAAATGTCCTCCTCAGTACTAACACGGTTGTTACTTAGTGTTGCCTTTCACTTTTAATCTGGTGCCTCCTGGTCCCTGCAGGATTTTCTTTGGTTTATCTAATTTGCCAAATTGGTACTGAGAATACAGTGTTTCTGGGACAGCAGTGACATCAGCTCCTGTGTCTATTTTAAATACAGTTAACGTCTGCAGAAAGTGATCCCAGAAAAGCAACATCATTGTCTGTATCTGTGCTTTCTGTTGCAAGCCCAGCATTCACTTCACTTTTTTTTTTAATTATTATTATTTCTGCAGACCCCAGCAAAATGTCCCTTTTTCCCCACAATAACTGCTAATAATTGAAGGCTGCTTCTCTAGCAGGGCATTGCTGCATTCCTTTCCTGTCCCCACATCTGTGACGACATATTTGTGCGGCACCTTCGGCTGTCTGAAGCGCGCGCTCCCGCTCGCGTGAACGCTGTCCAACTGCGCGCCAGTAATGAAGCATTTCCTGTTGCTTTTTTGTTAGCTCGCTCTGACGGGTTCCGTTTAACGCTTTTTCTAGCGTCAGTTCAGCGTCCATTTGTAGCTGTTCTGGTAGTCTTTTATCTCTCAGACCCACGACGAATCTGTCCCGCACCGTCTTATCATGCAAAGTCCCGTATCCACAGTATTTAGCCAAACAGTGTAACATGGTGTCAAAGTCGTCAATGGACTCACCGTCTCCTGTTGGCGCTGATTGAATTTAACCCGCTCAAATAGAACATTCCGGCGGGCTACGGAGGTAGCATCCAGCCGTCCCTTACACTCTCGTACTCACTCGCTTCTTGCGTTGTTAGATGCAGGAAAACCAGTATATCTTCTGCCTCGTCCCCCCTGGTGTATATCAGCGTATTTATTTGGTTTTCGTCCGCTTGTGTCTCCAAATCAGACGCGATAGGAAACCTCTCGAAAGGCTTTATCCATTTCGTCCAGTCTTCAGCTCTGAATGTGAACTTTTCTGTCGGGGCGACTTGAAACTGGTAAATACCGTTGTCGTTCTTAATTTTTCGAGCTGTCAGTTCTCACTTGTTCTCTCTCTTCGCTAAGTAGTATTTACTTCTGACACCGTGTTCTGTTCTCCGATATGTTTATTTAATAAAATATTGAGGCTACACAGAGGTACACGTGAGACATCTCCATCTTAGCAGGCACTCTTTTATTCTGCTCCCCCCAAACACAATACAGCACAAAGGTTCCTATTCACCAATAGTATGATACTACGACCATAATCGTCACTGTTTTACTTGTCTTCCTCCTCCATTAAAGTTGTCTTCATGTTCACTTATCATATTTAAATTATCTTCACAATCACCGTCATAGGAATTTTTCATCATCTTCCTTACAGCATGCCACTTTGTAATTGCCAGAAGCCTCCTCATCATCATCATCATCATCATCATCATCATCATTCTTACCATTCTTGTTTCCAGTTGTAACCTTCATTATTCAGGGATCGGGATTCTGCGGCGCTTTTTCGTTCTTTTTAATAAAAATACCGCCTGAAATAACTTGAGCAGCTCTCTTTTAATTACTAAAGAATTACACCAGAACCTCTCACCTCTGTGATAGTGAAGTAAGCCGCATGCGGGGACCATACGCGCCGCTTGTAGAAGTAGTTGAGGGCGATGAAGAGAGCGGAGCCCAGGGCGGCCACGGCGGCGGTCAAGGCGATGGATATATGCCGGAGGAGAACCATGTGTGAGGTGGGCAGAACCGGAACCAAAGACCGGTGGACGGGAGTCTGCTCGTGGAGCTTCCTGCTCCTCCAGGTTCCGCTGCCCTACTGACTACATGGGACCGCACTCTCTCTCTATCTCTCTCTCTCTATCTCTCTCTGTCTCGTTCTGCCTGTTTTTGTTTTCGAGAAGCGCGTGAAAGAATATGGAAATTTGATGCGTTCGAGTGTGGCTCGGAAACGGTAAGCGTCTTCTAGTTATAGCGAAAAAAAAAAAAAAAAAACAGTCAGACCTTCTTTCCGTTGAATCGTAGTTGATTTTATGTTTTTATTTATTGGATTTATTAAAGGTTTATTTATTTGTATTTTAACTTTGGCTGCTATTTTCTATGCAGTTTAAATCCCACTCACTACAATTAAAGTATTCAATTATGAAAAAATCTCCAATGGGATGAAGGAATCTGCCACATACATGTGCTCATATACAAATATCCTACAGAACTTGAAGGCATCATAACCACCACGATGTCAGCAAAATGATGTGAATGTTTACAAATTTGACTTGAAATGCTGTCTTAAATTAAATAGAATAGGATATCAGTTTCGATTTGAAACTGAGGTTGGAATGATTAAGGCTTTTCCACCTGCATGGGGTAAACCCGGAATTAGAGCGCCATCTAAAGGCAGTTTCGTGCTTCACATGGAACTGGATTCAGTCAGTCTTCAAAAGTTCAACTTTTAAAGACTGACAAATTTAAGAGAAATACATATAAGGACATTTATTTTTCATATTTTATTCATAAAACCTATCAGAGTATCATTAAAATCTAATGTTTTTAGTGAATGACCTTAAACAATACGAGGAATGTTAAACAGTTGAACCTATGGTTTTAAGTATCATACTGTATCTGAATTAGTATCGTTCAGGGTAAATCATTTGTGCTTTTATAAGACTTAAAATTGAGGCAAAAGAAGAAGAAGAAGAGAAGAGCTGATTTTAATGAGAGATTCTTCTCATGTAAATTTTTATGTGGAGAAAATCCTCAGGGAATGTGGGGTTTAAATACCGCGATACTATATTTGCTCAGCAGGGGGCGCTGCTGGCCTGATGCAGACTTGATGATCAGTGGACTGAGGTAAAAAACAAAAAAACATCCTCCCCAGAGCGACCAAGTCTGATGAGAGTAAGGAAAATAATCAATGCACGATGGACTATACCTAAAAATTTTATTTTTCAAAAATGGGATAAAATCCAAGAATTAAGGTCAAGGTATTTTTTTTGTTCCTGTTATGTCTCATTAGTATTTCATTATAATATTTTTCTCATTTCTGATATTTTATGAATTTATTTTTGCATGATTTTGGTTGTGGCTTCCTTGTTTTTATTATTATTATTATTATTATTATTATTATTATTATTATTATTGCACAATTTTACTGCAGCATGAGTTAAGAAAAACTGAAGCATCTCCTGAAGCAAATATGTAAAAGACATTTTAAGAAAAAATTCAGAATTATTTATTTAACAGCTGTTCAGAAATCATACATAAAATTAATTGGGAAAAAAAAAAATAATAACAATTATAATAATAAAATCTCTAAAATGTTTCACATGTATTTGTGTGCTTTGAAGTCAGTGTGTGTTTAAATACACAAGTGTTTGTAACTTTTGTGTAAATCTACAATCACAGTACACAAGTAAAAATAAACAAATTTTAAAGAATATTTTTAAAATGACTTATATTTATACACTCCAGTATCTTATCCCTATTACTGCAGCAAAATTATTGCTATTGTATAATGTCTGTGTAAATACTTCACACATTAATTTTTAAAGACTTTAAAGTTATACAACTTAGAAACAACAAAACATCTTTTTTGGAAAATATGTTTTGAATACGTATTAAAATATAGATATCATAGTATAATTAATTATAACAACATTTTTGGCAAATTGAAAAATTTGCTCAAATTAAATAGATAATTAAACAATATATAGACATTTGTTCTATCAAAAATAGCTTAATTTAAATAACTTGAATATATTATCATTTACTTATTATTGTAGTAACAATGAAAAACTGGGACTTTATAAAATAGAAGAAGTAACAATGATGCCCCTGTTTGGTTTTTAAAGCAGATAAGTCGAAATAATAAACACAGAATCGAAAACAACAACAACAAAATAAAAGTCCAATTTAAATTTTACATTTTTCCCATTGAAGAAAATTCTACTATTTTCTCATCACTTTAAAAAAAAAATCTTTATACTTTGTGTTGCTAATTCAAAAAATTATTGAACGTTTTAAGATTAGGTTCAATAATAATTGATTGCCCAGGGGAGCATTTTTACAGGATGTTTTATTTTTATGGGGTGTATTAATCAACAGGTATTTTATTTTGAAACCGGAAGCAGTGGGTAGTGAACGCAGCCAGCTTTATGGCGGTGCATCGAAGTGATCCGGACTCAGGGAAAGACTTTACCGCCGCTGCTCCCATCTGTTTCCCCTCACTTCGAACGGAGACTTTAACTGGATAAGCGGGAAGTTTGCGCCGGATTTACGGGATTTAAGACGTGGAGATTCTCAGTACTTCTTTGTGACACGCTCGGGGCGGCTCGGAGTATCTGACCCCCCACCCCTCCTCCTCCGCTGGCTGCTAGCCTCGGTTACCGCTGATCAACATGGTGGCCTGCTGGTGAGGAGAACCCCGGAGCTCCGTGAGGGAACTTTCAGTAACTCCATCCGCAGCCCGAAACGTTTGCGGCGGCACACCAGGGCTCCGGAGACGCTACCATCCCGGTGGTGGTTTTATCAGCGTGTTTGTTTGGTTTTTGTGGCTCAAACGGCGGTTTTGTGGCCGTTAAAAGAGCGTGTTCTGTGGACCGTGGGTAATTGGAGTTAACCTGAAAAAAGTTCCCACCAGACCGCCTGAAAGTTTCCCGACAAGTTTGAAACCACACAGGAAAACCGTAAAGGATTCAAATAAGCATTTTTATTTTTTTATTTTCTTTAATAACGGATGCTGATGACTTGGTGAGCAAGTGCAACCTCTTGGACCATTTCCATCCCCTGAAATCCTTCTCATTTTGAAGGTTCTCTTTCTGTGGATTATTATTCTGGATTATGGCATAATCCGAACCGCAGCAGGCCTGCTGATTTGGAAGTAAAGATCTGGTTTTTTTGTTGTTGATGATGATGTTGATGTTGGTGATGACAGAGAAAAGCGATGGTGTCCCTTCCTTATGATTCTGCCTAGAGAAGAGTTCATTACATGGAGACTCGCCTGACATGCCGAGGAAGGAGTTGCCATTACCACACGGTTGGGAGGAAGCCAAAGACTTTGATGGGAAAATTTACTACATCAACCACATTGAACAGTCCACCAGCTGGATTGACCCTAGAGACAGGTAGGACAGGTGTTTCTGACCTTTGACCTCTGACAGGTGGCCCTCAGCCCCTGATAAGTTCACAGAAAACGACCTAATTCTGTCAATCCCAAACCTTATTTCTCCTATAATGCACTCCTATCTCCTATTCATTAGTTCTCAGACTTTATGGAGAGATTTTAAGTTTGTCACCCATTTCCAGTTCAGTTTTCTATTAATCACTTTGCAGCCACAAATTCCAGTATATTTAATTGAAATTTTATGTGATAGTGATATGATGTGATTATATGGCGTAATCAAAGTTCATGAGATTCTGTGGCTCTCCAGCCAATCTGAACACAAAGAACAACTTTGTTTTGACCTGTTGCATAAAATACTAACAGATGACAATGAATAATGTATTGAAACGTGACAATATGTGAAGAAAGCTCAAAGAATGTGAATGTGTGTACCAGCAGCCTGACACACAGGGTCAATCTATTCCAAATTCTTTTATGGAATTCATGAACCAGTTTATTTGGTGCCTTAGCAATCAATATTGGAGCAAAATAAAGTGGAAGGGATCATAAATAAACCAAAAAACACACAACAGCCTCAATTATAGGTTTAAAATTGATGCGAAATTAGAATAACTTTAATACAATTGAGGCAGAGATGGAAAACAGTGTGAATGAAGCCTTAAAATTTACTGCAAAGTAGATTTACTGCACCTGCAAAAATAGGGATAGAAATGACAGATAAAGGGGACAGCAAATACTGATGATGGAGACGCAAAGTGGCAAAAAAGAATACAAACAGTTTCTAACCAAAATAGTTAAAGTTGGATGTATTTTTTAAATTTCCATATGATGCTAAGAAGTTCAAGGTTTTAATTACTCTTTAAGAATTGCAATATTTTTCAAGGATAAATGCAAATATTTTTTTTCTTCCCACAGATTTTAAACAACAATGGGAAGACATATATTATTCTTTAAGAACCTGATTTACACTTTGAATTAAAGTTAAAAGTACAACCAGTTAGTAGAAAATTCCATTTCTCTTTTCTGTTTTCTCGCCTCCATTTTCCTGCTTCTGCAACATATTTTCTCATTGGGTCTGGATACCAAGACATTCAGTTAGGTACGAGTTTGAATTAAAAATATAAAAAAAAGTCTATCAGGCAACAGAAGTCTGTCAAGAACTTATTTTATAGGTTTTTTTTATTGATTTGATGTTGACTTTTGTCCTTCAATTCCTGCAGTTTGAGCTTTAACAGAGATGTTTGACATTTACCTTTCTTCCTAAAGTCTCATCATTTGTTTCCTGTTGAGCTCGACCCAGTTGTTGGTTTTTATCGAGTCACATTTCTGCACTCCACATTTCATTGAAGAGCGCGTAATCAAAGAACTGAATGCTGATAGGGACGTCTTCTGTCTGAATCAGGACGCAAACATAATGTAACTGGGACAAAGTATTCAGAGGAGTGGCTGTAAAATCAGAGGCTGTTTGGACCTGCTGAATAAAAACAGTTTGTGCTGGAGAGGAACTAATATTTCTTGGCGTTGTTGAAATACAGATAATTGTTTTGGTCAGATCAGACTGAATGTAAAAGAATGATCAAGTCTTAAAGGGAAACTTGAAACCAATACAACAGTTGAAAGCTGCTTCTAAAAATAAATATTGGATTTATGAAAGTTTAATTGCCCATCCTTCCATAGTTATGACTACTAGGGATTTATTTGTGTTGTATGATATATTGGCATAAAGATCGGTATTATTAGCCTATTTTTGTTATCTTTCTTAACATATCATTATCAGCCTAATAAGAAAAGCTGGGTGATATAAAAAGACATGTTTATTTCCATCTTGTTTGTTGCTGTAATTTTGGTGTTGAAACTGTTTTTCAACACCATAATGTCGGTAATTATCAGTTTTGCATTATTAGTAACTGATATTGGTATAGGCCCAAACTTTCCTATCAGTGCATCCCTATTCAGAATCTCTGGTAAAGATGCATGAAAGAATAACTGGAGTAAAACATGCTACTGGATCTTTTATTTATTGATTGGATTAAAAAAAATCTCATTATGAAATGATAGTTTTGAACAAAAATCAAATGTGCCATATTTATTAGCATTCCTAATAACTTGTATAAAATAAATGTGACTGAGGTATTTTCACAATTTGCATGCTAATTCTCTGAGTTGATCAAAAATGTCTGCAACCTTTTAATTAGTAATCCTATAAATATGAGAAGGGGGAGGCACATAATTAATTGACACTCATCAAAATGGGAATGATGCGTGTTGGTTTTTGTAAGTAGGGAAATGACTACAAGTAAATATCTGCATGGTAAGAGAGTAGCAGTGCAGCTTAGGGTCTCTAGTGGAGTTATGCTAAACATTACTGCAAGTTTAAATGGAGCCGTGTGCTATGGCACAGGAGCGTCGCTTTTCCAACACATTAGGCGTTTTGTGCTAATTCCAGAGTAAGAGATTGTGTCAAAAACTGAGGACTGCCTTTATGGGGGGACTTTGTCTTGCTTTCTGGATAGCTAACAGAAAGTTACATTATTGCTGGTTTTGGTGCAACATAACATTTTATTTGTTGTTTTGTTAGTCATATTACAGCTGTGTCAAATTTACCGAAAACTCATCAGATGTTTTCGTGAATGAGTTTTATTAGAGCTGGAGGCTGAACAACAGAGATCTTTGTCCTTCCTGTTGAGGTTGAGACACATTTTTTTCCTCCTGGTTTTGCATAAATCACAATTTCTTCTATTCTCCCCAACTTGACCGGTCACTTAAGACCCCTCAGACTTTGGCACCGAATCCCTTTAATGGCTTACGTTTGGAATTTTGAAGAACTATAAGCTGATTTCTGCCTTCATCATGTAATGATTTATTCAAAGATGAGACTTTACCCCTCTGTCACTGCAGGCGTTTTGCCTTGTTGGCTTTTAAGTCTGCTGTGGAGAGTTCTCTGCAAAAATCATGAGTCCATCTTCCTTTACAGATAAATGGTTTTAGCTTGTTCTGGGTTTGTTTAGTTTGTGTGACTAAACACACAAACTAAACAAACTTCAGGTATCTATATTTTGTTGTTTCATTATATATATATATACAATACACAGTTTATACCTAAGGGTGATTTGGACTAATGAACCTAACAGTCATATTTTTGCACTTGGGAAGAAGTCTTAATATCCACAGAGAACCCATGTTTGCTCTGGAAGAATGTGCAAACTGCTGATAGAATGACCCCACGCTGGGGTTCAAACCCAGGACTTTCCAGCTGCAAGGCAGTAAGTTGTAATACTACCTCAACAACCCAATGAACTAAAAGCTTCCAAATATGGCGATATCTTATGAAGATGAGCAGCCGAGGTTGTGGATATGAGCTGCTGGGTTTAAGGGGAAGATGACAACAGATTGATGGATTATATTCAGCTTTTTTATGGTTTTAGAAAGTTTAGTCAAATTAAGTAAAACTATTTATAATATGGAAAAAGACTTAAACAAGTGAAACCAGTGACCTCACTTGGTTTTATTAATACAAACCTTTGTTTTGGAGAACCAAAGGTTTACAGCAGTTAGAAACTTTTTATTTTTAAATGGGCGCAAAAAGAACATTGTAAAGATTGGCTTTGCAACTACTGTTCAAAAATCCACCAGAAACCAGCAACATTCTTTAAGTCATGTTATAAGTTTTAGGCTGCCTCTGATGATTGGTGCAGGAATAATCAGTTAGGGACGTATGCTTCTGATGGAACTTGGATATATTCTTTTTACATTTTTGGTTCCAGACCTCGATCAATGAAGTTCCAGCACATACCCCTCTGGTTTGTGTTGTAGTCCATGGCAGAAAAAAAGTCAGAATCAGAGTGTATGTCATAGAAAACTGGAAAATGGTACCGTTCAGGAAAATGAAGCGTTTCTGTTTGCCTGCATAACAGACTAGACTGGAGATACAATACTCAAGCTACAGGAAGAGATGGAGCTCACTGGACTTCTTAAAACTTAGGGTGTTTTCACACCTGATGGTCTGTTAGAATCGGTTTGATTGAGGACCATTTTCAACTAGTGCAGTTTGCTTTTAGGCTGGACTGTCAAACAACCCAAACCTTTTGAGAAACCTGTTCCCCCAATCTCCTGTGGTGGCACTACACCAATAACCACAGACAGAAATGATACACCCCTGAAGAAGACATCAGTGCAACGTCCTTCTTCACAAAATGTAAAAAAAAAAATTAAGTGGCGTTACGTTTTTAGTGGTTGTAGAATTTCTCTTTTGTGTTTGGGAAAAGACTACGAGCAATTTCTCCATATAGCGCAAGACACATGTTTTTGCTTTGGTTGTATTTACCCAGAATGCCCTGGACTGCAGTCTGTTTCCTGCTTTTGGAGCTGTGCCTGGTCCGTCTCGCATTCACATATGCATTCAAACCACACCAGAGTTCACTTCAACTGAACCGAGGTCTAGGTTTTAGGCGGCCCAGAGCTCGCTTTTTTGGTTCGCATCAGAGTTTGATTGCACATTCACACCTTCACAAACAAACCAGACTTTCAAGACAAACAAACTAAAGTTTGATTAAAGTGGACTAAACAGGGCCGGTGTGAATGCACCCTTAGTTCTTCAGTGATTGTTTGTAGCAAGATCTTCCATAAGTCTGTTTTGTACAGCACACTGTCTTCTTCATTTATCGCATCAGACCCAAAAATGCTCAACAACCTGAAAAGAAGTCTGGTTCTGGTTTTGTTCTGGGGATGACTTGAACCTCTGGAGAAGAGGATTCTTCATAAACTGAAACACAGTGTCATTTAAAACAGAGTTTCTTCAGTTAGAGATTTCTTCACAACCACTGTAATACAGACGTCTACAGGAGTTCTGTAAATAACTTCTTGAACCTTTGACAATATGAATTACAACAATATTTGTTTTCCTTGTGAGGTTACAAAGTTCCCCTCTGCGTATTATATGCCTGGCGGGCCACCAGGCTTTACTTTCCCCTCCTCCAGGCTGGGCATTGATTGCTTTTTTGAATTTTTTTTGTAATGTTTGGCTTTTTAAAGCCTTTATAGTTGGTGTTTATGTATTGCTAATAATGTTTTTCAATATCACATAATTACCTAAAGACATTTAAAAATTTTCTGTCAACTTTAAAAAAAATGTAACTTTAAAAATGTTGAACTGAACTGAATTTCAACTAATACTGCACATAATACACTAGTCAAATCTTTAAGATTTTTATTTATATGCGTTTTAGAAGCAGGTAAACTGAGCAACTATTGTGTGATGCCAGAGTTTCTGTTGCTTGTTTGTCATTTTAAACCATCACTCTCTGTCTGTGTTTAGTTTCAGTCTAAAAGCGACATCGGGTCGGATTCAGGTTTTTTCTCATTCAGCTCCACGTTTCCAGCTCAGACACAGCGGAGGGTAAAAACCTCCGGCAGAGAAACAAACACGCATTCCTGAAACACACAACGCCAAGGAGCAAGCAGTGTGCGGCCTCGCCGACCAGAGAGCTCAATTCATATGAAATCCCTTTCACTGCCTGCCAAGGTGCACGGGGTCAAAGTGCGGCGTGAGGCCCTACAAACTGTTAGCTGCTGCTGTGGCAGGCTGATTTATTCTTTGCTCTAATTTATTAATTGACTATTAATTTCTGATTGATCCTGTTTGCATATGTACTCTGCAGCTGTCTGCGTTGCAGACGCCCACATCAGATTTATCTTGTCCTGCACTGAGTGCTTTACCAAAGCCCTGTTATAGCAGCTCAGATGCGTGTTGTGAAAACACTTACTCAATGGATGAAAGCAGATTATAGGAAAAATATTACCATGTTTGGAACTGTTGCATTTCAGAAACAATAAGGGTTATTTTCTTGGCTGAAGATTCTGTGTTTACTCCTATTTAGTGTAAACAGAAGATGCAGGTTAAATCTGCAAAAGGAACAATCAAAGCAAGAACTGCAATAAGGTGAAAATCACAGCTTAGAATGTGAAAGTGTTTTCAACATTAAATATCTACACCTTGCAGAAGATTTCCTCAACAATGGAAATTCCTCATTGTTGATTTCCTCAACAATGATGTGTTATTGAGTAGATTATGGGAAATAAAACATGCAAGTGGAACACCAATGAGGTGGAGATAAAGGAAATCACAATGTCGCCCAGCTCAACAATGCCTGGGCAATAAATTGATTTTCTTGATTGATTGAATTCTCTGTTTCTTAAGATTTTATTTTTGAAACATTTGTACTTTTTTTGAAAAAAACATTTTTATCAGTGCTCTCCTTTGGTTTCCATAATTTAGTGGCCAAGCCCAGAGCCGCCATCTTGTTTCAGAAGCAAGTTTTGCAACTTGTATTTAGTTAGCTTTTGAATTCAGGGCAACGCTGTGATGGAATATTGGGGCCAGGCCAATGTTTATTTATTTAAATTAAGAGAACAAAGTCATAATATTATAAGAATACAGTGGTGCGACAATCATCAAAATACAGTATGAGAATAAAATCATATTACCAGAAAAGAGTTGAAATTTCATGAGAATAAAGAATTAATTTAATGAGGGCTTCTGAATGAAAAATAGAAATTTAAAATGAGCATCTTGTAAATATATACTTTGATATTACTTTTACAGATAATCCTTAATACCTAATATAAATACTTAGTCATATTATAATTGGTTGCAGGACACTGAAATGATCTAAGAATGAACTACATGGACTGAAATGATCATGTCAGATTTCTTCTACCGAAGCTTTTTCTCATTAAAATGACTTTTTCTTCATAATTTTAATATTTTTGTGGTAAAATTGCATCTTTAGTCTACTAATATGACTATATTCTCGTAATTAAACAAAATTCGTGTAGTGTGGTCCAAACACTTTGTCATACAACTCACAGAAAGGATGAGTGAAATAAAAGCCATTTCATTTATAACTTCTTTTTTAGAAAAAAGCAAAGAAAAAAAATACAAAAAATATCCGGTATTTTATTTTTATCCAGATCGCCCAGCTCTGCCTTCAGGTATTTCCCACTCTGACATTACAACATCAGTAATAATCTGTGGTCCAGACTAGTGATCCAGAGTTTTCTGTAAGATCATGACTTAGTTTTTCACACTGCTTTAATGTGATATTTTGAGTCACAGTTTCGCTGCCTGGGAATGAAGCGGAAGCAACATCAGCTCAGATTGCTGGAATATTTTTCTCTGGTGGACTTAACTGTGCTTACTGGAAAAATGCAACATGTTGGACCAGTTTTTCGTTCACTTGTGGAGGGAGAGAAAAAAACCCGCCGTTCTTCGTCAAGACACATTTGGAAATGTTAGGAATCCCCTTTCTCTGTTTGGCTTGGTTTCTAACTCAGCCGCCTGCTGAACTTTCCATGTTTCTGAAGGGAATGAAGACATGAAGAGTTGAGAAGATGGAGCCAGCTGAATGATGGGATGGTTTGAATTCCCTGTGGCAATCGGCTGAAAACCCTCCCATCACTGTCCGCTCACAGGAATGAAGACGGGCCGCCCGCCTTTTGTCCCAGACGTGGCTTTGAAAAGAGGAGGAACACGCTGGAGATATCTGATGGCCTTCATTTGAATACCTGCAGCTCTCTAAACTGAGAGAGCTTTTCTCACTTTTTTTTTTTTTTACTATTCTTCCCATCGAACGTTTGCCATCTGAAAACAAATCCACCTTTCATTAATGATTGAAACCCTTTCTGCAGCTCACTCTGCATACTGAGAACTCCGCTGAACATTACAGAGACGAATTAAACCTGGTTATAAATTCCTCTGTGCGGCATCATGCGCAGCA
Organism: Brachyrhaphis roseni; assembly: GCA_903066815.1. Taxonomy (NCBI): domain Eukaryota; kingdom Metazoa; phylum Chordata; class Actinopteri; order Cyprinodontiformes; family Poeciliidae; genus Brachyrhaphis; species Brachyrhaphis roseni. Next base: position 15,105 of record CAEFZY010043798.1, read on the forward strand.
GGGCTGTCGTCAGGCGACAGGAATGCCGTCGCTCAGATAAGACTCAGCAGAAAGGCTGTGGCAGGTCGTTTCTTTCACCATCCCAATGCCAGTTATTCATGCCGGATTGTCCCATGAGTGTTTGTTTGTGTGAATGTTTTACAGTTGGACCTTGAGCTGCTGTGAAATGCGGTTTGAAGCAACTACGACTCCCAGGTATTTGGGCTGAGTCACTGTTCAGCTATGCGGTTCACCTCCCTGGGTGTTTTTACTGGAGCTGTTTGCATCGTTGAGCTGAGTCGAGGAACACCTGGGAGGCGGAGGTTTATTTATAGAAAAAAAAAATAAAACCTCCAGGTTTCCTGCAAGTTGATTTTTTTTTTTTTTCTTCTTGCCAACAAAATGTCACAGAAGTTGTCAGTTAATCAACTTTTCCTCAGTGTCCACAAATGCTAAAGAATACCAAAACCAGCTTAGCTTCAGAAAAACAGCCAGTTTGAAGCAAAACAGCTGAAAATATGAGGTGAAATCCTCTCAGCAGTTTAAGGAAAGTTCTTTGCAAATTAGTATTTTTTTTTTATTGTTCACACTTTAATGTATTTCATTGAGATTTTTACATGGTAGACCAGAAAAGAGAAATGTGTTATGTCTAAGAGGAAGTTAAAGTGTAAATGACTGGAAAAATTGATCACAAATTACAATCTGAAAAGTGTGGTGTGCATTTGTTTTTAAGCCCTTGGAGTCATTTCATCTCTACCAGCTTTGCACAGCTGAACCTGAACTTCTTTACTATTCTTTAGAATTTGTGAACAGATTCTTGCCTGACACTAAACCCAAACAACTGACATGAAGGTTTAAATCTTAATAGTTTATATATTATACAATAATGCACTATTTACTGCCACTGTGTCACATAAAACTCCCATTAATACTACTATAGACTGACATATTTGTAAGGACTTGTACTGTTAATTAGCGCTGCAATGATTAATCGAAATAATGGTGATTAATTATTGAAATAGTTGTCGACGAATTTAGTAATCGATTAATTGTTAACTGGCCTATTCAAACTCAGAAAAAAGGCAATTTCCTGAAAAAACCCAACATACTCAGAGCAGTATGTAAGCCAGAACTGTACAAGGTATTATGCATTTTAATATAAAATAACTTGTTTTCCCCAAAACTTGTCAACTGGCCTGGTCTTTAGCTTCACTTGGTTCAAAGTCACTAAAGGAATGGTATATTATTGCACTTTTGTCAATGAAAAAAATTATTGTATTTAAATTATTTGCTTACTTGCATCTTTTAATGCATTTTTAATATATAAAAAGGCTTTAGTGGTTAAATGACAAAATCTACAGAATGTGCTTATTTTTAAAAATCAAATTAATTGATTAATCATCAGAACATTTGCAAAAAGAATCAATTACTAAAAGGATTGTTAGCTCATACAGTAGTGATTTGAGTTTTAACATGAAGCTGTTGCTTTTCATCTCCATCAGTTCTGGTGAATTTCAGCACCACGGTGCAGTAGTATCAGGGGTTGCCATGGAAACCTCCAGGCGTTATGTCAGCATCACTTGTGGAATTCCAGGGGCCAGTTTCCTCCTATTGTGTCCCGTCAGATGGGTCCCCCCACTTTTGCCTCACCCGCTTTTTCTCCTTCCACCTCCCCCCTCAGAGGTGAATGGAGGACTCAGGAACAACAGACGGTCGGATCCGCCTGCCCCCAGAATCCTCTCCTCACAGACACAGTTAGCCTGAGACACGTGTTTCATTTGACTCAGACTTTTAGAATAACACCACTGCTGCTTCTGTTGTTTCCATATGTCTCAGATTTCTGTTAATTAACCAGAAAAAATCTCAACTCCTGAGTATAGAAGGGTAATTTGCTGCTTTTTTTGGATGAATGAATTTTGTCAACATCATACAGGAGCTGCTTGGTTTAAGATCCATCCCCAATAGATACCAGAACTGAACAATTGTGATGGTTTGGGGAATAAAAGAGACGGAAAGCATAGAGGGAATGTGTCTGAGGCTTTTTACACACATAGTCTAGGCTTTATAAAAATAAACTAGAAAAGATTTTATTCACATGAACCCACACAAATATGCCCGAACGTTGTTTTAAACATGCTAAAACTTATGTCAGCCAATCAGAATGCTTAAAAAAAAAAACACAAATCCTGTTATGAACTAAACCTGGTGCCAATCATTATTTTGTTAATTTGTGTTGACAGATAGATTGGTTGCACTACTTTTAAAAAGCATATTAGAATCAGGGTTGCAGCAAATGATTGTTTTAGTTATTGATTATTTTTGATGAAAAAAAACTCCCCACATTCTGCAGATTTTTCACTTAACCCATTTTATGCAATATTAGAAATACTTAAAAAATGCAAATAAGAACATAAATCATTTCCTCTTTGTAATCAGATTATAAATTTTTTTATTTAAAATGTCATAACTTGGCGTTTCTTGTAGAGTACGCTTAATTACTTGTAGCAAAAGATGCATCTGCAGATAAAAAATACTTCTAAGATCAGCATGTGAAGAACTCAACCTTTCTGCTCGACTGAATATCAACACAGTGTAGGGCTGATCTGGTGATTATTTTTTGGATTAACCAATTAATAACTGGATCGCCAAAGGTGCTTGATATGAGATTGCTTCTAAAGAATTTGAACTAGTTAAAGCTGCCACTTGAGGAATTTTGTGTAGAAAATATTTATAGACAAAAAAGTTTTTTTTGTTGTTTTTTTTTTATCTTGATTAAAGCGATCAATCATTGCAGCGCTAAAAAGTATAATTTGTTTTGTACCATTCTGGCTTAATTACTTCCTTCGAGCGTTTTGTATTTTTAGAAAATGCCCTTTTTAAGATACCTGATAATACCTTAATGATTAATTGATTTCTAAATTAATTGACAATTCATCACGATTAATCCGATTAATTGTTTCAGTCTTAGATCCATCCCAAACAGTTTGGGATGGATTGGGGAATAAAAGAGACGGAAAGCACAGAGAGAATGTGTCTGAGTTTGTCTGTCATGTCATTAAAGTTCTGAATCTGTTTGTTTTCAGGCAGACAAAGCCTCTGACGTTCGCTGACTGCATCGGAGATGAGCTGCCGGTGGGCTGGGAGGAAGCTTACGACCCCGTCGTCGGAGCGTACTATGTCGACCACAACACCAGTGAGTCGGTGTTCTGGCACCTTGAACACCTGTTTCACCTGAACCAGACAGGTGTGAACCGCTTTACTTGATTTGCCCTCAGAGCGGACACAGCTGGAGGACCCGCGGGCCCAGTGGCAGCGGGAGCAGGAGGCCATGCTCCGAGACTACCTGGCCGTGGCCCGGGATGCGCTCAGCGCGCAGAAGGAGATCTACCAGGTGAAGGAGCAGCGGCTGCAGCTGGCGCAGCAGGAGTACCGGCAGCTCAACGACGCCTGGAGGGACAAGTACACGTCACAGACGAGCCGTGAGTCAGAGTCCAACATCAGCTTAGCTTCAGGTGTCTCCTGTGAGGAGGTGGATGAAGAATCAGACGGTTTGGTTTTCAGTAGGGCTGAAACAATTAGTTAATTGTGATTAATCGATTATTGAAGTAAATGTCAGTTGGAGCAAAAGTTATCAGTTTGTGGGCCAGTTGCTCTGTTGAAATTAGCATCAGAACAGCAATTGATGTTTTATTTGAAAATAAGTTAGCCTTAGAGTTAACATTTACTTGATCAGAACTTATTGTTCTCTTTTCTTTTAGGTGAGCAATAATTTATTACTTTCATTTTCTAATTTTTAGACATGACCATGTAGGATTTATTTGGCTACTTTTGTGTAAAATGTGTTTTGTCACTTATTTTGTTTTCTTATAATTTTTGAACATTTTATTTATATTATAGATAAGTATATATTTCAAATTATTTCTTTTGTTCTTTCCCCTATTTTTGCTTCTTATTTCCTTATTTATCATGTCTATTACTCATTTATTTGTATTTATTTATGTAGTTTGTACTTTTTCATTTTTTCTTTACTATTAAGTGTTTATTTGTTATTGTAAATAATTAATTCATGCTATTTTTTAGTAACATAGACAGTAAGTACTGTATATCTTTTTAACTTGTTTCTTTTCCTCTTGCAGTAATTTCCAGGTCGTCCTCATCCAGCAAATACGACCCAGATATCCTCAAAGCGGAAATTGCCACAGCCAAAAGTCGAGTAAGAGACACTGCATTATGTTCTTGAACTCACATTTACATTTGAACCGTTATTATGTCTGCATAGATTGATCATCTAATCCTGATGCTGGAGAGTCTGGAAATAGATCATTGTTGGTTTGGGAACAGTTTAAACCGGCCACATGAAGAATAAATGACTTTGATAAAAAGGTTGATCTGAGCAGGGGTTGCTGTGATTAAAGTAGAAGGTGTTTCCATCTCTGATGGGTTTGTTCTGTGTCAGGTGAACAAGCTGAAGCGGGACTTGGCCTGTATGAAGCAGGAGCTGCAGTACAAAGAGCAAGGCTTCGAGACGCTCATAAAGTAAGTGTTATTACGGCTCTACAGTTGGCAGATGTTTTTGAAGCAAGATATGTAAAACTGGAAAATAATTAAAGTATTTGGGTGTGCTGTGGTGGCGTAGGGGTTTAGCACAACCCACGTATGGAGGCCTTAGTCCTCGATGCGGCCGTTGAAGGTTCGACTCCCGGCCCCAGCGACATTTGCCGCATGTCTTCCCCTCTCTCCTTGCCCTCTTTCCTGTCGGCCTACTTTCAAAAAATAAGGGGCCACTAGAGCCACAAAAAACCTCGGAGAAAAAAAGAATTAAAGTATTTTACAAGTTTGAATGGTTTTTATAAACAAGAAAAAATTTTCAAAACTTTTGTGAGGCTAACACAATTAATCGGATATTTCGTGATTAATCAATTATGGAGATAATTGTGAACTAGTTCAGTAATAGATTAATCGTTAACTGGAGTGTACAGACTCGATAAAAGGCCATCAGACATTTTGAAACGACTGTTCATCACTTTGAACTTACAGATGTGTAGACCTACCTGGTAATGTTCTGTAATTTACATGAATAAGATACTTTTTTTCTGGGATAGGCAAGCCTGTCACAATAAGCAATAAATCAATTATTTGCTTGGTAAATTAAAATGAGCATGATAATTTTCTAAACAAAGAAATACTTCCCTTCAATATAATTGAAAATCCAGCATCCTCCCAACATTTGAAGTAGTTAGTTTACACTACCTGCCACTTTTGCCTGTTTTCCATGTCGAAGGTACATAATGCTTTTTTTTAATGTGTTTTAGTTTTCTGAGCCTTCTTAATCCATTTTAATTATTTTTGTTTCAGTTTTTACATTTAAGATGAAATGTTTTAAAGTTCCAGTAATAAACATTCTTTAGAAATGAAAGTTTTTTTTGTTCTTTGAGTGGGCATATTTGCATTAACAAGCCATTATTACTAGTATTATAGGAGTTGAAAATAGTCTCAAAATGATTGTTTCTTGGAGAATTTATTGTCCTGCAAAATGTGTTACTGTGACAGGCCTAGTGATAAGGCCCCAAAACTGACTCCAGCCAAGGGGCCCTTAGTCTCGTAGATCCGACGCTGGCTGTGGAATACTTTCACTACTGTGAAGTTTGCTCTCTGAGTCTTTTTCTCTACAAGGAAAGACTGTATGAGAAACATCCTTAGTCTGAAAGATAGGATTTCTGTCCCATGAATGGGACTGAAGAGACATAATGGAAAAAACTTTCACTTGTTGGAGTTTGAACCGGCACGTGTTGACGGACCTTAAAATAGGTGTGAAAATGTCGACGAGCCAATTCAGGTGAACTGCTGCTTATCTCCTCAGTTATTGCTCCTGGGTTATCTCACATTCCATCCGACCATTAAACATTATAATGCCTCCATAAACACCTGAGCAGAGCCGCAGCTCAGGAATGCGGTTTGGAAAGGAAACACCTCGGCTTTACGGTCTCCGACTGCAGCAGCTCTGAAGCAATGGAGCCTTTCCTCTTTTTTTTTTTTTTTTCTCGGTGCTGCTTGGACGCTGAATTGAGAAGGAATGCTGCACTGTTTGCCTTGCCTCCTACAGCACAGTGAGTGTGTTAGGAGGATTAAAGAGCAGCGGTCGGACGGCATTCCTACACGGCTTTCCTCTCCCGTTGTAGGATCGGATGGCATTCGGTGACCAATCGCCATTTGAAGAAATGGAACGTCAACAGAGAGCGAGAGACGTGACTTCTGGGGATAAGAGGGAATAAAATCCCTATATTAAAGTTTCTTTTACAATACTTCCAATTAAAAGAGAAGTTGGAATGTGTTTTTAAAAACTGTAGATATGTGGTCAAAGACAAAAAAAAAAATCAACCATGTAAATGAAAATGTGTCTCGTGCAACTTTCAGTCCATGTTTGAGGACGACTTTAAGGGGATTAGTTGTTCCCTGTTACAGACCAGTACCTCCCTCCTTCACTTCCTCATTCTTTAGCTTTTTTTTTTTTGTTTGTTTCTCCCTTGCTGTGTCTCTCATTCAGCCCAGAACTCCCTCCCCTCGTCCTTCTCGGGAAGAATGTGGAAGGACCGGTTATTCTATGAACGCATGACTTATTCATGTTGAGCTTTATGTAGCAGCTGCTGCTCCTGCAGTTTTCTCAGATGATTGTTTACTTCAACATAAACAGTAAAACAAATATAAGGCTGAAACAAAAAAAATCACAAGCTATGACTATTAACATTATATATACATGTCGTAAAGTGTACTGTTGTCTGTCTTTCTGAGCTGACTGAGTGCAGTTTGGAGTTTGTTTTACAGCATGATCACTTTTTTTTTGTTTTGTTTTTAAACTTTATTTTTATTGATGTTCCCCAGAATACAGTGAAGATAAAAGACGAAACTAAACACAAGAGCAACAAAAAACCCAAACTGAACAGTAGAGAGAGATTCTTGATTAATTAAATAATATATAGCACAAAGTGACCTTTTATATTAATATTTGGATTTGTATCATTGACGTGAATATAGACGATTTTGTTTAATGTTCTTCTTCTTCCTGTCCTCCAGGATTAATCAGAAAGTATCCAACAGCCCATCCGGCTACAAGCTGCAGGATGCGCAGGCCATCCTCAACGAGGTCCGCTCCATTCGAGACGCCATCAGCTCCGGAGAGAAGGAGAAGCAGGAGCTCATGCAGGTAAGATCGACTTGAAGCCTGAGTGAACACAAATACAGAAACAGCAGGATGACACCTTTTTGTTTGCATTAGAGCCGGTTTAACACAGAGTTAGCTTTACCTTTTCCTGCTGGAGCCAGATAAGGAAGGTATGCTGTGTCCTATTTTCCCTCGTAAAGCCATTGTTTATTTTTGTGAGCTCAAATATTGTGTTCCCAAACACCAAGGTTCTCTAAGTATGAACACACATATGGAAACTTGTTTCTTTTTGTCCTCCTTTCTGAAGCTTCAGTCCAGAATGGAGGAAAAAAGGAAACAGTTTAAAGTTAAAATTGTCTCGATTACATATGTCGATTTACACAAATCCCAAACAAGCCATGCTGTTTTTGGGTTTTGTGCGTTTACAATGCTTGAAACCATTATATATTATAGATCTGGTGAATTTCTGGAATCCAGGGTTATTTTTTCTTTTTACAGCTCACCCCTATAGACTGTGTTAGCAATGGGAAACATTAGGTTTTATCTCTGATGGATGATTTGGAAGGGAGGGCAACAACTTAATTATTGTAACAAAGTATGAAATAAAAAATGCTTTTACTATGTTTTTCTTTTTTCTTTTTGAGGAGTCAGTAACTGTATAACCTGTAAATTTGGTAAAAAATACTTGTTTATTAACTTGTGGTTTGTTTTCAACCAGTCAGTGATGGACTCGCTTCTCCTAATATACTAGTAGTGGAGCAAAGTTTTCATTTAACCCTTTAGCATTTTGGCAAACTTGGAAAATGTTTAGCAGGTTTAGCTTCCCCTAAATACTTTTTTTCCAGATTAAATTCTAAAGCGTTTATTTACTTGTTTGTTTAGTAAGCTATCCACTGGATACATTTCAACATCTGTGTTGAAGGTTTGGTTGTCGACTGTTAAGAAGTCTTCAAGTAGTTAGATATTTATATTCATGCTTTTATTTTGAAGTTGATGAAGACTGAGTAAGAGGTTCTTCTTTCTCCTCACGTTTTCCACCTGTGATGCGCGGCAGCAAATAATGTTCTGTATCCAGAACCCATCGATCCCTGTAGTTTTAACAGAAAGCAGTGTAAGCATTTTAGCTTTAGTGTTAGCATTAGTGTAACTAATATTTATGATTATTTCTGATTAACCCTTAGTGCTTTAGGGTTAACGCAACTGACTTTTTAATTTGTGGTAACCACCACTGCACTCACTGTTACATATTGCTTAATATTATACGACTTTAATGAAAGTTTAATTTATTAGTGGACTTTTTAAATCCATCTTCAGCAGAAGTGTAAATAAGTCTGGAGGGCTCTTTAAATTGATTTCCAGCTGCTGTGTCTGGGTTTAAGGCATTAGCTGTTTCCACTTTATCACAGATCCTCCGTCGTGCTTAATAGTGGGTATGAGATGCTTTTTCACTTTTTTTATCCTCTGCAACAAACGTTGACGCCAAATCTCCATGACAACAGTACTTCTTTCTTCTCCCCCATCAGTTTTACTCTGTTGTGTTCAGGCCTTGCTGTGGTGCTCATGTGAACGCTGATATACTGGAGATTTCAGCATGGTCAGGTCAGGCTGATGAGAACTGTTCATCAGAAAAAATGGAGAAATAAAATATTTAAAGCATCTGTGTCACACTGCAGGTGTGTGTGACGTAGATGCTCCCATAGTTTTAAGACAGAAGGATTTATCGCTGAAAACGTCTCAGACGGAGAAACTGCTCCCAGATGAGGGGGTGTGAAGTTGCCTCTGTGTGTTTTTATGAACAGCACTAAAGCAGATTTAGTAACTTATTAGCTGAGGCTGCAGGGAGGCAGTATGTGCTTTAATGCCTTGCCTTCGTCCTTCTGTTGACCGCCCGTCAAGTTCATAAAAGAGAAAGTGGGAGAAGCTCAGGTTGGCTGATGACTGGAACGATCTCAGGAATGGTTTGTTGCATCGAGCCAACGGTGATAAACTGAAGTGTTTGGATTTTTGTGACCTGAAATTCCAACACGTTTTAAATATTTCAGGTGTCATCCTGCAGGGACCTCCTCCTGTCTGCAGCAAGCTGAACATAGATCTCATCTTTCTGTTTGTACTGTGCTGCACTTGAGGTTCGTCCTGGTCAGAAGGACATGCAGTTACGTCTGGAGGAGTTTTAAGTGTTCCTCTGAGTCTCAGTAGTTCATATTCATTCTGCTGCTGCTATCTGCAGTGGAGGCTGATACAGTCATCTTTAGTATCTTTTAGATGTCGACTCAGACTGAAAACGTTAGAATCCAGACCGGCTTCACACACGTGGGAACTGAATAGACATGAATTGCTGGACACCTGCTTGGACACATTATGCTGTGTGTTAACTTTGACATAAAATTGAGTTGTGGAGTTTGAAAAGCTGTATCACTATATTCAAAAGCTCAAACAGAATAATTGTCTATTGTACTAACAATTAATCTGATTTTTAAAACATTTTACAGATTTTTTATTTAACATCTTCGTATTTTTTTATACAATATTAGAAATGCATTCAAAGACATAAACAAAATTCAGTTTCTTTTTTTAAATAAAAAAATAAAAATTTTAGTGCATAAAATTTAGTAACATAACATTACTTTTCTGAATTTGAACTGTGTGAAGCAAAAGAACTGCAACCTGAGGAGTTTGGGTAGAATGTATTTAGAGACGAAGGTGTTTTTATCTTAAATGCAAAATGTATAGATATGTTGAACAGTTTTGGCTTACTTACTGCTCTGTGTGTTGTTCTTTCAGCAGATATCCTTTTTAAAACTCAAAGAGTAAGAAAATTATATTTTTGTATCTTGGTTATGCTGTCAACTCGCAAAACATGCATGAAAATTTAATATTTTTATTCCAGTTGCTAAAAAGAAATCGCACATTAAATGTGTAAGATTTTATGCAAATATGGAACTATTTTAGTTAGCTGGAGATGAATCGATCAGTTTTGTGACTAATTTCCAGTCTGTGTTTATTTGATCTCTGATTAAATAAACGCAAAGTGTAACAGTAAACACTGGATTTTACTACGAAATGACAAAATGGTTCAGATGCAGCAGAATGATGTCTGGTTGCAGCTCCACTCTGAAGGTTTTGATGGATTTTCGAGCAGAAGGACCTGAAAGCTGCATTTGCATTAATTTTAAGATGTTTTCCTTTCTCTATTTTGATGTCATCCGTAGTTTATATCTCTCAGCTCTCCTTTATGAATGTGGAACTACTGCAGTGTTAACCTGTCATTTCTGCATGACTGCAGATCAGATTAAAGTTGCATGATGGGACTTGGAGTCAGCTGATGGTTTTACATGAAGCTAAATTTACACATTTACAAGGAAACTGAGATATCAGCCAACTTTCTGTGATCCGTTGATGATGATCAGTGGCTGCTCCGTTTCAAAGATGTGACGTGCTTCTCTTTCCTCGCAGCCATTTAGGCTGAAAGCATCACAACGAGGAGAGAAGAGCCGCTCAATAATGCATGATCTGCCGTCTGCAGCTGGCAGATCAGTCTGCAGGTCTGTCTCTGTGTTTCTGCAGCATGTTTGTGGCAGTCACTGTGAAACATTTCATTTTGCTTGATTTAATGCCAGAAGCAGCTGAAGAAAAAGAGCAAAATAAAAAAAGAAAGACCAGTGTGGGCTAGAAAACTGTCTTTTGCGCTCCTTTAGTTTGTCTTAGTAGTTTGTTTTGACTATTTGTGTTTATATAACTATTGATCCTTATTCTAATAAACATGAGAGATTTTCACAGGTTAGAGTCAGCAAAATAATCCCAATTTTTATGAAAAAGGCTTAAGGCATTTAATCATGTATGCATTCCATTTGATCCTAGTTATCAAACACTTGATTAAGCAGATTATTATTCAAATTAGTTAAAAAAGTTTCTATCTAAAATAACCCAGTAGATTACATTGTGTCATTGACTTCCAGCATTCAATCACTTAACTTTACAGCAATTCCTCATACTGAGCATGCATGTAGTGACAGTGAAGAGAAAAAAACTCTCCGTCAACAGGAAGTGAAACCGCCAGCAGAAGCAGGACCTGGCTCAGTACAAGCAGCCGACTGACTGGGCGTTTGAGAAGACAGAGCAGACACAAAAAAGAAACAGATGAACTGATGTAGGAGTAATTTAAATGTTAATGAAAAGTAAAAACTGCCATTAGTTTCATGCATTGTTTTGGTGTGGAGGGCTTTGGTGCATGTATAAAATTGTATATATGAAGTTACTTTTCAAATACCGCTCACCACTACTACCATAGATTACCAAAAACGTTAAAATGTTTCAGTTTGCTGAATAAAAATAAGCCAGAGTCTTTAAGCTCTTGCAGCTCATTTTTAGCAGCTGTCTGTACAGGGTTTGTGAAAGTAACTTCATTTATTCATTATTAGACATGTGCTTGACTTTGATCATTTTTAGCTTTAACAGCCCCAACTGGTCAGTGAACCTTCTGTGGGCCCGGCCAGTGGACTCATCAGCAACAACTCTCACAGAAACACCCTTCTTTATGGAAGTTGTTACTGACAGAATTAGAGTTGAAGCTTGTCTCAGTGAGGTCTACACCAGTTGCAGCTGGTTAAAAGGAGGCATATCTGCTATTCAAAATGTTTTTTTTTTTTGCATCTATAAGGTTTAAAACAAGATTAAAAACTAGACAAACATGTTTTACAAAGTTTGTTTGGGTACTTGAAATCCTTGAAAATGCTTGAATTTCAGTCTGACATTTTCAAGGCTTGGAAAGATCTGTATTTCTCTATAAAGCTCTTAAAAATGCTTGATATTCAAACTGCACAGATTTATTATAAACTACAATTTAACACTCAATTAAAAGCCTACATCTGGAAAACATTCTTTACAGTTGAAACCAGATATTTTCATGCTTCATAAAAAACAGACAATTTTATATATATATATATATATATATATATATATATATCCATCCATTTTCTTCCGCTTATCCGGGGTCCGCTTACCCGGGGACCCCGGTAAGCTTATCGTTTTGCCGATCTACAAGAAAAATAATTGGCTTTTAGCTGTGCAGGGAGATTTTCTTGGCTGTCTGTTCACGGAGACAACTCTAGAGTCACTTGGCGTGCTTACAACATTAGCAGGGGATCAGCAGTATGCAGAGGCCCCAATGACAAGGAGAAATAATTATGAATGGAAGCATTCATAATTGCTTCAGAAGAAAGGCCCAGACTTCCCTCTCCCCAGCCACTTCTTCCAGCTCCTCCGGGGGAATCCAAAGGCGTTCCCAGGCCAGCCGGGAGACATAGTCTCTCCAGCGTGTCCTGGGTCTTCCCCGGGGCCTCCTCCCGGTGGGACGTGCCCGGAACACCTCACCAGGGAGGCGTCCAGGAGGAGGCATCTGGTCAGGCCACCTCAACTGGCTCCTTTCAATGTGAAGGAGCAGTGGCTCTACTCTGAGTCCCTCCTGGATGACTGAGCTTCTCACCCTATCTCTAAGGGAGAGCCCAGCCTCCCTACGGAGAAAACCCATTTTGGCCGCTTGTATCCGCAATCTCGTTCTTTCGGTCATGACCATAGATGAGGGTGGGAACATAGATCGACTGATAAATTGACTCAGCTCTCTCTTCACCACGACGGACCGGTACAGCGCCCGCTTCACGGTAGGCACTGTGCCAGTCCGCCTGTCAATCTCCTGCTCCCTTCTTCCCTCATTCGTGAACAAGATTCCGAGATACTTGAACTCCTCCACTTGGAGCAGGATGCCTAGAAATTCTGTCCATGAAAGTAATGAACAGAATCGGTGACAAGGGGCAGCCCTGGCGGAGTCCAACTCTCACCGGAAATGAGCCCGACTTATTGCCGGCAATGCGGACCAGACTCTGACACCGGTCGTACAGGGACCTGACAGCCCGTATCAAAGG
>CAEFZY010043799.1:0-24775 GCA_903066815.1 Brachyrhaphis roseni
TATATATATATATTTTTTTTTTTTTTTTTTAATGGGCTGGTATTATATCTTAATTTTAGATGTCTGTTTGAATGTCTAATTTTAAGCCTGCCACAATAATCAATAAACCAATTAATCACACAATAAATTAAAACAAACTCAATCATTTTGATTGGCATGATTTATTGTTTTTGAATTATAAAAGTCTTCTGTCTGGTGCTTTGGTCTCATCTAGTCCTTTTTGTGAAGGACATTTTGTTTACAGGGACTTCATAATTCAATTTATTTGTCTTGTTTGTTTTGTATTATTAAAAATGTCTCCCAGTGTTTAACTGTTCATTAGAATCTAAAGTTTATCGATATTTTAGGATGCATTCTTGCATTATTTTGCCATTACTATTGGCAAAATAACTTGTTATTGTGACAGGCCTATCTAATTTTAACCTGTAAGTGGAAAATCATCACAGTTAACAGAAATAAAGGCTTTCAGGCATTTATCTGTGTGTAATTAATCTATAATCAATGCTTTCGACTTAAATGACAACCTTCTTGAGATAAATGGCATTTTAAATGACATTCATATTTACTGAATGGATCTGTGTAAATGCAATGTGATGTAATGTTGGGAACAAGTTAAGCACAACTGAACATTTTGTAACATTATCCCAATTTCTCCGGTAACAACAGTAAGGTCATGACCTCCTGGGTTACGCATTCAGGAAGGTTGCTTTAACAATTAATCATAATAACTATTACACAAACAAAAATGTTCTCAAATAAACAAGATACTGACAAATCAATGAACAGACAGATGTGAACTTTTACATACAGGTTGATAAACCTCCTTTTGGCTCTGATCTCTGTCATCTGCCTGCTTGACGACGCACCCAATGCAGTTTCTTTCTCCGCCATTTACCTTCCTCTTCCGACTTCCAAAATACTTGACTGCTGTTCGCTGCAGATAAATTTACCGAGTCATAAATACTTACAGACTTGACATCACTTCACTTTAACCACAGGCCAATATATGCACAGTTCCTGAGAATAAAATACACTGATTTTCTCTTAGTTGTGTCTAGTTCCTTCCTGTTTTCGAGAGAATATTTGCAAAGAGGAAGCTGAAACGTCACCACACTCAGTCTGATCCATGACTCTCAAGCAGCACTGTGGTTCCTCCCAACCACAGCGAGCCGGTTCTGTCAAATTAAAATAGGCCGACAGATAAAACGTATTTATCTGCAAAGAAGCCTCAGACATGCCCTTTGGTACGGTGTGGCTCTTAAATCTTAAGCGCACACACTGTTTCAGCCCCCATTTGACTGCGGTCACCTGTGTCCTGGGATGCTCCTGTGAAGCAGAGTCTGCTCCCTGCCGCCATCAGCCGTTTGTTTCTCTTTAACCTTTTGTATAAATGTGACATGTAGAAGCTGCTATTGACGCTGGCAGGTGATTTGTGTTTGCGGGAGACTGTTCCATTGGTGTCTATAAAAGCGTGTGTCAGTGCGGGGTGAGGGCTGTGCGCAGTGCACTTCTCCTTCATCCCCTCTTCCATTAATGCAATGAGTTCCCGGGCCCATCAGTCCGCAGCCAGAAAGACCGCAGCGCTGCATCAGGCCCCCTCATTATTCTTTTTACTGCCGTTCCGCCCTCAGCTTGGTAACAACGCGAGTGTGTAATCATATTTGGAGCTCTTGTAAAGTCCTGGCAAAAAAAAAATAAATAAAAAATGCAGCTCCTGAAGTTCCCTTTTTTTCTTGCCTGACACCTGAAGTGCTGTACAGCACAGATGATTTGTTCACAGTATTAGTGCATGATCTAACAACTCTGGCAGGGGTGAAGCCAGGCCTTTTTATCTTTTCTTTTTTTTTTTTTTTACAGAAAAAGGTTTTTGAGGCACTAGTGGCGTTCATATGCAGTATTTGGGACAGTATATGGGCAGAGAGAGAGAAAGAAAGCAAAGACCCAGGGTTGGGAATTTATGCTGCTTTTCAGTCGAACTTTAAGCTGGGAAATACTGACTCTCTGGTCGGAAAAATCAATTGGAACGCCCTCCGAAGTTAAATTTCCCACTGGGAAACTAGGAGCAGCTCAGACAGCCTCCCCCTCCCCCAGTTACGACTCGTAGTGCGTTTCAATATGGCCGCTTCTCGCATCAACAGCACGAAGCTGCTGGTGTGTAATGGACACATATTTATGTCACGGGACCCACATGTACGATTGCGTCTAAAATCAACACTACATGTAGTTTGTTACTTTTGTCTGAAATATTTCTTACATATAAAAACAGAATATTAAATAAAAGTTATTTTTAAAATGAATTGTTCAAAAGTTGTGCATTAACCAAATAATTAAACGTCTTTTTTGGTCAAACAGTGTCTTTGTAAAACATAAACATTTTACTTAGAAGGGACTGTGTTTGTTTTGTTTTTCATTCTAGGTTCTTATGTGTCATCTTTGGATATGTGCTGATGCACTTTGAGTTCAGTCTTGTTTATGGTTGTGTGTAAAAGAACCCAACTTAATTTGCTGAGCAGTAAAACTTAATTAAATTAATTAAGTTTAAGGGAGGCTTTCTCGCAAAATGGAAGCACCCATCACACTTTACTATCAGCAATTAGAGTGAATAGGGAGGGAAGACAGCTGTGTGAAATTAAACTGGTGCAACAGATAATTTAAGTGTTTCAGGACTTATTTAGAGGAAAGTAGTGCCACTTGTTTTGCTTAAAAAAATTTAATCCAATTAAATAATACAGATTTTTTTGTTTGTTTCTTTTCTAGAATTGGGATTTGAAGGTTGAAAAAAAATGAAATTTGTGAATTCCTGCGATTTTCTGCACTTTAATTGGCCTCTGCGTGTGTAAAGCAGTTACAGGTATACTGTTCAGATTTTTTGCCTGTATAAAAATAAACACAAATGTCTAACAAATAAAATCTTTGTATACTTTTATAGTTGTCACTTTTGCAATAAAGCGTTGTGCTGCCTTCCTGGTTTTCTTTCAGGGTGCTCTATTTATTTGGATCTTCTTTTTAATCCAGCTGTCTAATCCTGGTTCATCCACGCGTTTCCCCGCCAAAACAAAATAAATGTGTTATTCTCCTACCTTATAAGGTGAAAAACGTCGTAACGGCCGTGATGTTATTGGAGCTTCGAAAATGGCAACGCCGAAGAAGGATTCTTCCATCTGTGGTCCCGCAGTGAATCATCAGGAAGTTGGATGACACTTTCGCCAACAGACGTCAAACTCAGCCCTCAATAAGGACCACCGCAGCAGAAGACAGGCGTTTAGGGCTGGAACTGCAGCCATAAAAAGCATAAAACAGCTTGGATTTGAAATTCGTGCGTGTGCAGATGAATGTGCCTTCGCCTACGTGGGCAAGTCTGTGTGGGCACATTCACAGACATAATGAAAGTTTTGGAAGACGTGACGGTGACAACGTCTTGACGCGTTGACAGCCGGCACATTGAGCACATCTGACACGAATTCAATTACAAGACACATCTCTTGTCTCCGAGTTGCAAACAGATGTCTGTCATCCCCTCTGAGTGGCAGCTCCGAAAGCCCTATTTTGGGAACATGAATTTTCCTTCTTGACCTTTTTTTGGGGTTTCTCTTTCTCCAAAGGTGCTTAAAAATGGAAATAGAGGAGCTGCTGGGTGGTCTACTTGAGAAGATGGAAATGTGTCATCTTCTCATTTAGCATGACACCGTAGAGAGTTTTTGTGAAATATGCTTAAACGATTGTTTTCATAAATATGCATCTTAACAAAGCAAGCAGGACACTGCTATGCAAAAGCACAATTTAAATTTTTTACCTTATGTTGTTATAGTCCAACCACAAACCACGATGCGTTTCAATTTCATTCTTTTATGTAGCAGACCAACAGAAAGTTGCACATAATTATTAAATGGAATTAAACTAAAACATAAAGTAAAGATCTGAAAAGTGGGGCGTCCATTTCAACTCAGATTCTCACACTAACAAAGTAAAAACTAACTTCATAAGTAAGAACATGTTCAATCTCAGTATCAATCGAATTATTTATGGCACAAGCATTGTTATTAAAATGTTTGAAAAAATAAAAAAACATATAAAATACATTTTGTTGGCCTGTAACATAATCCCACCCCAAAAGCTTACATTGAGTTTGGTGATATCAAAGCTGGACTACTCTGATAACTGCCCTACTGTATTTTTGTTAAAATATCATGTTGAGGTATGTTCACCTCACTTTTGGCAGTTTTCTTTTCACCGTTAAAATAATAACAAAAATCACTAAAAGTGCAAATAAATCAAACCCTGTATGACAAAAATGAGCATCCATTTCCTTCTGCTGTCATAATTCCAAGTAAAATAATTTTCCATGAAAACTGGAGGGTGATTCAGGACAGAGTTATGTTTCAGTGTTCTGCTCAAATGCTGAAGTGAAATCAGGTCAGACACTTAGCCGTGTTTGTCCTTATAACAGATTGGAGACACGGTGGCATCTTTGCCCCGGGCAGTTAATGGATCAGCTGTCGACCCCCAAGTGTTACTTATAATCTCCTCCCCTTAGACTTGATGAGATTTAAGACATTCTCCTAAAAAAATAAATAAATAAATAAATAAAATCACGAACAGCAGCTCTGCAGGGAATTAGAAAAGAAAGTTCTAGCAGAAAAAAAAAAACAATAGGCGTCGCTGCAAAAATAGCTTTTTAGTCAGACAGGGATTAAAGTCCATGAAAATCTTTGCCTTTGGATGTTGGGAAGGAACCGTTTAGATACTTTTTTTTAAATTTATTTATTTTGTTGGTAGGGTTGAGTTGTCAGTCGTCCTCTTAATCTCTGCTGTTTGTGATTTGGGATCAATCTCAGATAGTTTGTGGTAACCTCACAAATAAACTGCTTTTTTTTTTCACTTTCATATCCTGTATTTAAATCAGTCCAAACTAATTTAGGAGTCATCTGTTTTGTACTCCTACGAGTGAGAACAAAACAGGATTAGAGATAAAGGTTTACAGTTTCTCTGAACAGAACATTTTCATGTAGTTGTACTGGGTTCTGATCTGATTCTTAGAACTTGGACTTAGAACTTAGACTTATTTTATTGTCATTGCTCAAATAAACATAAGTAAAATTGGCAATGAAATGTCATCGCTTGGCCACCGGAGGACACACAGAAACACAAGTGTGCCTTTAATTACATAACAAACAAATAGCAACGTATTGCCAAAACATACACAACAGTATCCTCAAACAATCTTAGACAGCTTTAGTGATGGGGCTGCTGATCGATTGTTGAGCAATCCGATGGTCAGTGGGAGACAGCTTCCCCTGAGTCTCATATCTCATACCTGATTTGAAATCTGCTGCTAATATTTCCCAATATTTTCGCTAGGAAGATGGTGACACAACATATTTTTAAATAACTCATCGCATGAACAAACTTATTCACGTGGTATTTTAATAGTATTTCTTATTTAATGTACACACCACAATTACGAAATGGTGCTTTTTAGTCATTAGCCGGACAACAGTAAAGCTTTGCGTACATTTTAAATGGAAACCCAGACATAATTGCTCCTGTGGTAAACCCAATCTTTCCCATCTCTAGTTTTTGTCTTAATCAATGATAATCAAGCAGAATTTCTTCTTGCATAAATGCTTACATTTATATAAATATTTATACATTATATAAATATGGCATCTTGTATTTTTTCACTCTTCACATTGGAAAATCTCTAAAGGAGACGATGCAGATCACTCTGTCCTCTGTCCCTGACAATGTGACGCATGTCCAAACTTTAATCAACCTCTTTCAGTGAGCTAAATAAGTCGGCTGCTGCACGACCAGCAAAGCGTCTTTGCTGGATCCAGCTGCCTCCAGGTTCCACTCTTGGCTTTGGCTTCAGTGACATTTAAGTCATACTACTGAACGTCTTTGCTTTGTCCTCTCGGTCGCCCACATGAACTTTGTTTTGTGGGTTTCTTTTAGTCCCTCCTTACTAAGGCCCCTTCTGCTTGCACAGATTCACCCCCCCCCCCTGTTTTTGTGAGTTTTGGCGGTTTCTCTGCTTTTTATTATGTATATTCGTGTGATTTATGTTTGTGTTTATTTTGGTGCTTAGTCTGGTTCTGTTTAGTTATGATTTCCTTTTTGTGTTTGTTCGGCCTCAGCCGGCCTCCCTCCAGTCGCCTCGAGCTTTCTGCAACACAACTGCTTCGACTCTTCAGCTGTAATCAGTCTCGGCTGCTCTTTGTTCAGCGATCAGCACAGCATATGCACCTCCTGATTCATCCAGCCCCATATGAGATCCGTCCGCTCTGCTCTGACTTTAGCTGGTGCTTGTGTGGCATCGGGCACAATCTGTTGTTTCCAGCGTTTTCCTGTTGCCGCCTTGCTTGGATTTTGTTGCCACACTTGGAGATCAGCTACGTTTCATCGTAAAAAATCTTATTCGCCTACATCCTGCTGGTTTTTGGGTCCTTCACACAATTTCATGATGACGATTGAGGCTTTTCTACACCAGTTTTGCGTTTTCCTTCCATACATTTGATCAAGGGTGCCACAAAGTATGGCTGGATCCATACATTTGCGTCTTTGCAACACCTTACATGTCTGTCACAGCAGCGTGGCGCAAGTAAATCAGTCAGGTTCACGTTGTCTTCTCACACCATCCTTTACTCCCTTCGCACGGCCGCGTTTGGCTGGTGCAAGCCGACAACAAATGAGAACAATAACCATAAGCGTATGACAGAAGTAAAAAAAAAAAAAAGATTGCTGCTGCAACGGCTTTGAACGCCTTTTAATCATCTTAAAACGTAAGGGGCTCGGTCAAGCATGTGCACATCCGAAGGAGAAACGGAGACGGTAAAACCCAATGAGATGTGCAGATAAACATCATAGACTGTATGACAGGAAGTAGGCGCCTTCGGGGAATTGAAAAGAGGGGAATTTCAACACTTAGCATTGTGGTTTAGGTCTTAGAAATCCACCGTAATGAAGTAAAAGCATCATAAAACCAGCAGACCCATAACTGATGCTTTGAACAAACAAATAAGAGAAAAAAAAAATAAAAATAGAACAAAGTGGCTATTTTTTTTATTGTTTCTTCTGGCTTATAGTGGAACGGATTGCTCCTTCTGTTGAATTGTTGATTCTTCAATAAAATGTTAATTTAATTTGAGTCCTTAAGTTGTTTCGGCAGTGTTGCTTATTGCCTTCTAATCAAATCGATGCTAATTAAGGTAGAGCTATAGTTCGCCATGCAACATGTATCATCCTAAGCATGTCTCTATTTAAGATGTACATTAAATCAGAAAAATAAAATCATGCAAAAAAATCTCCTGTTTAAAGAAACAGGAGATTGTAGATTAGAAGTCTTTCCTCTTCTCTGCTCTTCTAGTTTGTTAAATGCCTTGTTGTAGCTAAATCTTCGTTTGAGATGACCTTTTCTGCCAGTGACTCACTGGCCTCTTTCTGAGCTCCTGGTGTGGTGAGTCAGCACACAATCACTACTTGATCGCTCCAAATATCATCCTGTCATCATAGGCGGCAGCTTTGCTTGGGTTTGATGGAGGATGAAGAGGAGGGAAAATGGTTCGTAAAAGTAAGGCCGTTGGCGAGGAGGGCCGTTTTTCACAGGTGTGGCTCAACAGTCTAAACGAGTACAAATAATTTCAAAATAAAAGAATGATCAAATACAAATACGAAGGGATTTTTTTTGGGATACTGTTTGAAATGCGCCTAAGCCAAATAGCACCAATGCAAAGAAAAGTGAAAAGTGTTACCCCTAAGAGCTACACCTGATCTGAATAAATACTAATACTTATTTAACCTGCTTCAAGCAGAAGTACAATGCAAACGGTTGGCGGCTAATACCAACTGCGAAGTTTTGGAGCTCTTGCGATTTGGGCTTGTTTTTCAGCAAGTTGACTGTAAAGTCCTCTGCCTATCAAAGTTTTCTAATGTTTTTCTGAAAGTTTCCCCCCGCGATTATGGATAAATGATATGGTTTTTATGTCATTCTTTAAAGCCGGGCAGAAATCAGTCAGCTCTGTTATGATTTTAAAAAGCCATGTTCTTGTTCTCAGGAGTATCAAAACTTTGAATTCGATACCACGGGCATTGACTGTTGCCTTTGTTTCCACTTCACGATCGTTCACTCAGGTTTTCTATGAAATTGTATTTGACCTTCGTTAATCAGCAAAGGTTCCAAGCATAACTTGATATGCTTCGATAAGAACTGAGCGTGTTGTGATCCTTCAGGTTCCTTAACATGGGACAGCTGAAGACAAACGGAGAGTTTCAGAGAGATTCGCCGAGTGACCTGAAAGTCAGAACTCAAAAGAAGATGTAAAAACCAGCTGTCACATGCCGCGTTGCTTAAGCTGATAAACTGATGATGTATGAGAAGCCGAGCGGCATAGACTCACTACGGGGGTCTACGCCGCAGTTACAGTGACTGAAACCATCTGAGCCCGTCATAACTGAGCCACATCAGTAGACACAGGAGAGGAATTATGGGAACACATGAGGGATCCCTACATCTAATTCCTGCCTTTAACTCTTTCAGCTTTTGCTGCAATAAAATATTTTATTCAATGCTCTCACGGCTGTGTAGACGACTCAAAACCCCCAACTGAATGACTACAATCTCTTATTAAAAATGAATGATTCTGTCTGGCCATGGGACGGAACAAACATTCAGCTCTGTTTGTCGATATATAAAGTCCACATTAGAACGTTGCCACCGCATTAAGCAGCATTACTCAACCACTGCTCTGGGGCATATCCGACTTGATCCAGAGACTGGCTTTATTTACAGTCCTCAAATCTCTGCTGAATTTAGAAAATCTGCTTTTAGCTGTTTGTGCTACGGCGTTCGCAGAGCACACAGAAAATCAATTACTTGGCAACCTGAAGTCAAATGGTGGCAAGTCTTTTTGGCAGGTTCCGCACCTGTTAAAACACATTGTTCCACCAGGCCGAGTCACATCTTTCACCTGCATCCAAGGTATTGCACCTCTGCAAGAGCTTGTACTGTCTTCTCAGTGGAATAATGGAATATTATCCAATTATTTCCAAGTGGTTTTTCAGCTAATTTACTGATCCTTTGCAAAAACCGCCTAATCACGTTGAGATGCTATGATGGATGTTAGAAGTGAGGAACAGGACAGGGTGCTGTGGTGGCGCTGGTGTTGAGCACGACCCACATAAGGAGACCTTATCCTCAACGTGGCCGTCGCAGGTTTGATTCCCAGGCTGGTGGCCCTTGCTGTGTGTCTTCCCTCTCTCTTTACTTACTTTCCTGTCATAGCACTTTCAAATAAAGGCCACTAGAGCCCAAAAAAAGCCTTTAAAAAAAAGAAGGGAGGAACAGGAGTACTGTACAGAGCGACTGCGATTGTCATGTTGTCATGTTGCTGGTTCCAGTTCCGTATCAGCCTACATTTTAGTAACAGATCGTCTCATAATTTCTTCTCACACTTTCTGATACATGGTAGAATTCAAGGTGGGGATGATGTTTTATGTGCTTTGGTTTATGTGTGTTTGGTTTATGCCAAACGTGTCCTTTTATATAGTCGCCAAATAATTCAAATATAGACTATTCTGACCAAAGAGTCTTATTTGTCCTTGGAAATGAACAATTTCCTCCTTGTACACCTACAAGCTGACGTTTCCTGAAGGTAATAGGATGGTTAGATTATCGAAAATAACTAATTGATTGTCAAAGCAGGTATGAAACTGGGACGAATGGATTCAAGAACGGTATGAAATGTCCATTTGCAAACAACTCCATTTTGTACTTGAAAAGTTGGTATGGAGCACTCAAGATACCAAAGACAGGAAGTTGGTGACACTCCATGTGCAGCAGCTGGGATGTATACCATCACGGTAAAGAGGCAAAGTGTTGAGCCGTTGTCCTGTGACTTGTTTTGCTTCTTAGGAAAGACCTGAACAGTCAGTTTCAGGTCTGGCTGTTCTGACCTGAACAGTCAGGTTCACTGTGGGCTTCTCTTCTCTCCGTTGAAGAACAGCATCCTTCACCTCTCCACTGCTCTCCATCAATCATTGGCTCCGAATCCGACCCAGGGCTTTTCCGGGAACGGAGTTGTTTTCCCAGCATGCAGATAGTGGAAGCAATCTCGTCAGAGTTTCTTTATCTTGGAATGAATTACGCTGCTGAGTGTCTGAACAGCTCTCTGGAGAATTTAGAGGCTCGTGTACAATAAAGAGAGTGATTTTATTGATTGCCCAGTGGAAATGTGGCTTCTGTAAAACTTGGTCTTCACGCCTGCTTGTCGGGCCTTCACTGCCCAATTTGGTCCTAGTGACAGCTCCTTCTAGCATATTCAGTTTCTTCCTACAACTTTTCTCCTTATCGGCCCTGTGCACCAGTCTTGATGCAACTCAACCTGACACCACTGTCTTTACAGTCTTTTCCCCTCATGAGTAATCGAGTTAAGTCCTTCTGATCTGATCTGAGAGGGAATTCATCAAAAATAATCCGACTCGCGTAATGTTTTAAAGTTTCTTCTAGCAATCCATATATTTGACTGTAACTGCTCTCACTGTGCTATCGTGTTACTGTTAGTACACACCATATAGATCCATTTTGCCCTCGGAGAGGTACACTCAGAGTGATCTCATGAAGTGAGCTTCTCCTGGATGATGCCAGCGCAGATCTGTTAATCACCTACATGCTGGATCTGAAAAGTGCTGCAACCTGAGACCTCACAGGTGTCTCATGGCTCCATGACATCACATCATCCACGACTGTGAGCTCAGACCTTTTCACAACCATCACTGACCACTCAGTTCCTCTGCCTAGATGCGCTCATGAGCCTGACTAGAAACAGTTGAAACTGTGCCAGCCCAGGGCGGAGAGAACACCAGCACCCTTCAAGGCCCGAGCATGAAGACACTGTGTCGCAGCCCCATCTGACCCGACTAATTATCTTTGATCATAGACCCAAGCCTGGAGTAAACCCGCCATATTTTATTTGAGATTTAAGTGCTTTCATTTTTAGACCATAATTCAAGGAGGCAGTGTAGCTTCTTCCATTTATAGCTATTGTTTAACATCTTCCCACTCCATTTTGTCGCTTGTTGAAATGCGACAAAACGGATCAATCATTGGGGATGTGTGATTGACAGAAGAGGGGCAGTTACAGTCTAATGAACATCAGCACCTTACTATCTTCAGATCAAGTAGCTCCAAATATACCGTATATTATATTCCAACCACTTCAGCATAGCATGGATGAAAAAGAAAAGATTCTTCTTCTTCTCCTTGCAGCCCTGAAGTTGCATATCGCCACCTACTGAAAAGGATGTGTATTGTGCAACTTTACACAGGTGTATCACACTAAAGTTGTGATACACCTACACACTAAAGTTGCACACTACACATCCTTTTCAGTAGGTGGCGATATGCAACTTCAGGGCTGCGAGGAGAAGAAGAACTACACAAACAAGGCCAACAGAAATAATGAGTAACAAAAGCTTTTAGAGAAATGTAGTGGAGTAAATAAAAAACTTTGACTTTTATCCTTAAAATATAATGGAGTGAAAGTAATACATTTTCCTAAAAATGCTACTCAAGTAAAGCACAAATTGCCTAAAAGTGTACTTAAGGACAGAACCCAAATAAATGTACTTTGTTACTGCCCACCCGGTTCCACATTTAAACATATAAATATATGAAAAAAAAAATTTTTTCTCTCATATCTATAAGTAAAGTGTTTTCACAAAGAGGAAGACAAGGTTGAAATGTTCATCATGTCAGGGCACGGCGTGAGCAGGAAACTTTACCTCCAGATTCCCAGCGTACAAGATACTGACCTACATCTAGGTCTTGCCAAGTGCGCACTTTTAAACACTGACAAAGCCTATGTTTGGAGGTATGTGGGAGGACAGTTTGACAATGAAGCTGCAGGAGTTCAGGCAGAAGCTTCTCTCTAGTCTAGATTATATCATCAGCACAGCCTGCTTTCTCTGCCCATTTGTTTATTTCGCTTGTTCTACATAATGTTTTCATTTGCATAGTCATGACTTTTAGTCTTCTATTTTGGTACTTTGACGCCTGCAGTACACCGTTTTCCTTGTTTGGTTCATTTTGTTTGCCTCACTCTGCTGAAAAGCTTGCTTAAAACAAGTTTTGTGCTCATTTAATTCAACTGACAGCTCCTGTTATTGAAATAAAACGGCGCTTTACCAAAGCAATCAATTTCAGTCTTTAGTTCCGTAAAACTGGTAGAGTTTTATCTTGAAAATGTTTCGACATCACCAGAAATACCACCAGTCACTTACAGAACATAAGCAGGATGTCATTTTGACATGATTATAAATTCAACCTTTTAAAAAATGGTTTGAAAAACAAAACTGTGAGAAAGATGTCTGCCACGGCGTATTGAATATAGAATCTTTTCGATTCTAGCACAAAGCAACATGATCTTTACTCAGAAAAAAATTTACTTTTCTCCTTAAAATCTGAAATGTTTCCACAATAGAAAAGTACAAACTTTTTGGGGTGTAATAACCTCACATTCAGGGACTTTTGATTTTAAATATTCCGTTTTATCACGTGAACCAATTTCCTTCAACTTGTACTGTCTAAGAAACGCAATCTCCTGACCTTGTCTTGCATAGATTCAAACACTTCAACACATTTACTTAAGTCTGGATTTACCCTAGTGCTAAAACGTTTCTTTAGCAGCTTCTGGCAACTTTATGTAGGAGAGCAAACAGGGCCACTATTATACAGCACATGCCAAGAGCCATCTAAATCTTTAGAAGCACTGGACCCATTTACTGCCATTTTACTCGATCAGAAGGCGGGTTATAAATGTGCTGAGAGGTTCAAATAAAAAAGCTTAATGTGGGTTTGTACTGCCATCTTGTGGCCGGAGAGTAAGCTGTCCCTCTCACTGCTTCAGACAATGAATTTCAAAAATTTTAAGACAAAAAGTTTTCCAAGTCATAAAGTATACATAAGAAGCTGTAATAAATCACTTAATTATTTACATTTTCGTATTTAAATACTGATTTAAGGAGACCTTGTTAACCAGTTGAAGAGGTTTTGGTCTGAAACTTCCGAAAAATAAATGGGTCCAGATTGCAATACCTAAATAGAGAGAACAGTTTGATAAACTCAAACTAAACCCATATTGTTATATTAGCTTCTATTAAGAAAAATGTTTTGTAAACCTAAAAGAAGAAATATTGTGTGTCATTGTCATTATTTCCGGAATGCACATGTTATTGACTGTGAAAACGATTCGTTGAACCTAAGCTTAAGGTGCTCCTTTTATGCCAGAAACACAAAAAAATATAAAAACATTTCCACACGTTTCGGAACGAGTCTGCCACTCACAACATGGCGGACTAGCTTACGTATGGTTGCTTCAGACAAACACATTGCATACAGACGTATTATTCCCAGGATGCAACGCGTCCTGGGAAGAGGTTTATGACCGTGAAAATTGTTCAGTTTTAACCACTGAGAATTTCAAGTCTCCATTAAAAGTAAGTTAGTGAGCTACACCTTTAAAGTACTATAAGAAACATGCGAAAACCTTCTGAAAATAAAACCGAAACCATTTAATGGCTAGTAGAAGAATGTGCTACTATATATAGTTGTCAGTGAAGAAGTTCAATCCGGTTGGTCCGAAGGCGGTGAGGTTTCAATTGATTGCTACAGTGAGTAACAAAACTTCTACGTTTCTTCTCTCCCCTCCCTCACCGCCGGTATAGACTAGCCTTTTACCTTAATGATTAATTTTATTAAAGAAAGTTGGTGAAATGAAATGACACCAAACTAGTATAGCTCTTTTCAGAACCATCAAAGACGCTTTACAATGAAATTAGTTTTTTCGATTGAGGCACACACACACACATCCATAAGTTACCTTAACTCAGTCTGTTTGTTTTTTTTACTGGTGTTTCTTGTATTTAGCTTCAGCAGCTTGGAACGTCTCTTTCTCCTTCTCCCATCGCATTGCGTGTAGGTCAGAAAGTTTTATTTTGGTTTAATCAACACCTTAAATGTTTGTCTTCTTGTAGCAAACTCCTTGGGCCTTTCTTAAATTTGCATTTACTAATTAACGACTTCTCAAGGCAAATGCTTGCAGTAGATTTGAAATAAGTCTGTATCCTTGTGCTTACTTTTAATTATGCAGTAATTTGCCTATTATATAAAACACAATATTGCTACTTATAGCTGTGCAAAGATGTTAAAACTTTAGTTTATGGTTGGATGATAAAGTTCTGTAGAGACAATAGTTTACCTGATTATTTTCATTTTAATGACTATTTAAAATTGTAGATACGTAACAGGAGCCAAAGTCCTGCTTCGGGAGTTTTATAGAAATGAAACCACACCATGAAGAAGAATGTCATTTATTAGAAATATTAACCAGATTCAATCACAACACAAAAGGAGGCATGAAAATCGGTTCGAGTGACTGCTATAACTCTCTCTGTTTAATTTACATCTGGCCCACCTTCTGCCTAACACGTGTCTGAAAACAACTCTGCAGCAGCCCATCTGATAACTTCTGACCTGGAATGGACAATCAAATATATTTTGGAGAAAGTAACCTAAACATGTTGTGTATTTTCTACGTCCAGCAGCTTTCACAGCAATCCCAGTTTGTATTCGACCATCATGTGAGGCTCGCCCATCACTTCACTCTGGCCTGGATCTGCAGACAAACAGACAGACAGGTGGTCAGGCTTTATGTTGACACTGATCAGCGTTCAATCAGATTCATGTAAGCACAACCGACTCTGAACCTCTAAGCAACCTGCATAGGACACATGCCTTGGATTTTATTGTTTAATCTATTAAAGATTTATCTCAGCTTGAGCTTGATCAATCTTTTCTGAAGTAAAGTCTTCACTGAGGAAGGAGACACTAACCGCAGAGGATGTCCTCGAAGCCGATGCACTCATCGCTTCCTCGCAGGGTGTCCAGAGCCAGGTTGGAGCTGGGCAAGAAGGGCAGACGCTGGATCTGGAACACAGAAGCATCAGGACTGTTGAGAAGACTTTAAAAAAAGATATAAAAACAGGGAGGTTACAGGGAAGGGTTGTCAATGGGGTGGACTGTCCTTACCTGTCTGGCTGCTCTGTACTCCATCTGCAATTTGAGCGGAGCGTGAAGACCCTGGATGTTTCTGAGCGTAGAGAAATTCATCTTGTCCTGGTTAAGCTGGAACTGCAAACCACAAAGAGACACCGCGGTAATCAGCCTGCAGGCACATATAGCCAGACGGAGGTTTGAAAGAGGAGGAGAAAAAGCAAATGAGTTGGATTAGCAGCATTTTCTAACAACTGCTGGTCATCCAGGACAAAGCGGAATATCAGCTCTGAAGGTAACTGAGCCGTTAATGAAACTGTTACAAAGTAGCAGTCTTCAGTCAGAGGCCTCTTCAGATTCACTGCAACACTGACTGCTACTGGATATCCTTCCTGTCCACAGTGTGACCATCCACAATGACTCTTTGAGGATGCTGGGAGGAAGTGAGTTAGGACGACGTTTATTTTTCTTTTGGGATGAACAAAATGTGTTGAATTTGAATATTGATGGTTCTCAAACTGTAGTTGAAGTGCTACTGGTGGCATGCCAGTTGTATTTTGTGGTATTAAGATAGAATAGTTAAAGTATGAAAAAAACAAACTGATTAAATGCTCAGGATTGGTCAGAAACCTGCAGCTTTTCCATTTTTATTAGTTATTCCCAATTCACATTTCTCAAACTTAAATTTCTAAGCAAAAAGGGTAAAAAAAAAAGAATTTAAAAATTGGAACAAAAACATAAAAGTAATAACACATTCAACATTTCTCATACTGTAATAAGAGTGTTGTAATAACAGGTTTGTGTATCACTGAAAACATATTTCCCCCCTCCTTTCCAGTAATTTAAATACCGACTCAAAAATATATTTGCCACTTATGCACAGGCATCTGTTGAGCTGCCAATGAAGGGGTCCTATAAAGCTTGAGCCACGAGGATGAAATTTAAAGGACACAAACTAGATAACTTACATTCTTTTCTGACAGCTCCAGTGGGTGGCTTGGGAGAAGCTCATTCTTGACACTCGTGAAGCTGTTGCAGAGAAAGACCATAACCATGAGTACATTATTAATTGAAGTCATAATTTCAATTATGTAAATAGATATCCCATAGTTTCTTACCCGCTCCGCAGAGAGTCCTGCACCCCATAAGCTCCCTGTGGACACAGTCCGGCCACAGGTACGCTGTCTTTAAGCTGAGAACGGAGTCCGCGGCTGTTCTGTATATATATATAAAATATATATATAAAAACACACCCAACCTTCATATCTGCTCACAATAAACTAACACAAAATGCATGCAAACATTCGGAGCTGACTTTATCTGAGAAAGTCCAGGAAAACATCGTTGTTAGCATTAGCGCTAATGTAGCATTAGCTCTAGTGACTAATCAAATTCACGAGTCAGTTCCACAACACGATCAGACGAAACGCTACACAGGACATGACAATACAACGTATAAATGTAAATAAGATAACGCAATGGTCTTGAGTCTGTCGCCTACAGAAAATGTAAAAAGTCATAGAAACATGTCACACTACCATTGTGCCTTCTTTCCTTACGCTTTCCTTTTCGTACGCTTGTATATCCGTTTGCGTCGAGTGGTATATAGACGACACATCCGGTCGAAGCTCCGCCCCTACTAACTGCTTCGTAATGCAGGAAATATTTTCACGAGATTTTGTAGCGCTGTCATCATACAGTCTGTCTTAATGAAATTTCGCTTTTATTGATCTAGGAATCCCGTTTCTCAACATCGCTTCTTCCCCACATAACCGACATGTGGCTAAAACCATGTGACCACAACATTGAAGACAGTGGGGGTATAGCTCAGTGGTAGAGCATTTGACTGCAGATCAAGAGGTCCCCGGTTCAAATCCGGGTGCCCCCTTTTTGATTACTCTTGTTTACACAGACAATGTTACAGAATATTTTTCCAACTTTTTAGAACTTCTCATTGTTTTTAGTGGTGGATATTATCCAAAACGTGAGGTGACAAAATAACGGAAAGACATTGTGCCTTAAAAGAACATAGAATCAGTCTATTTTTGCATCTCTTTTTCTATGTGACTTTAAAATGTCATGCACAGATATGATCAATTCTAACTTAAAAAATAACTTTATATACAGGTCATTCTCGAGTCCCCACGGGAGAGTAAAATGTTGGTATTATACAATTCCCTGACCCTTCCCTATGAGTAGAAGTTTAGGGGAATGCCTGTGCAACATAATACAGTACAAATTGATTTTATTTTGCAAAACAGAGCTGCTAGGATTATAAGCAAAAATCATTAAAGAGGTCCAACAAATCCATTGTTCTTTAAGTTAAAATTAATGAAATTTTACTTCTTGGTTGGCTATTATAGTCTGTAATACAAGTTTAAAATACATACCAGTTTATTACAACACATTTGCAAAATACATTTGTTAAAAGTGATATCATTTATAATTTGAGAGGATCTGAGATTTATTAAAACTCAAAGGTCAGAACTAAACAGATGGAACATTGTATTTTTGTTTGTGCAAGAAAACTTGTGGAACAATATGTCTAAAGAAACCGGAAGAGAGTAGATTAATTTTTACTTTTTCTTACCTCTTCTGTAGTCATCCGATTTGAATATACTTCAAATTGGGTGAGTAAATAATCTTATTTACAGCAGAAACTCACAGAGAGTGGTGAATTAAAAACAACTTGATCACACAAATGGCAGCAATGTAAAGTAGTAAATACCGAGTAAAGCTTTTGGAGACAGAATCCAGTTGCCATTTTTTTATTTTATTTTGTTTGACCTAAGTGTGTCAGATCCATCATAGGCAGTAATGTTGAACCATCTGTTTTGGGGAAAAAGAAAACATTTAGGTAAAATACTACAATTGATTTTCGTGGAAGCATATTTAATCCATGAAAACTAAAAAACCCATTTTGATTAAAAAAAGGGAAAAAAAGCAGTGTGATGAAAAGGTAAATGTAAAAAGACATTTGTTAACCTTTGTTCAGCTATGTCATGTCACTGCAGGCCTGGTGTTTCCACTCCTCCAAGTACCTGCATAAGGAAAAATATCAAAGCAAAACTTAACATAAGGCAGCTTTCACACCAGAGATGGGTAGGATAGTCTTTGTCATTTTATCAGGTGAGAAATTAAATTAGAGAACCAAAGAGAGAAATAAAAAAAAAGCAGCATGTGACCTTTGATTTACAAACAAATATGTGATCTGAAAACTTTTAAAAATGACCTTCAACTACATGGAGCACATGTAGTTGAGGCAAAAATCTGTGGTGCTAATTTATGCTGATCATGAAATTTATGCTAATCATGAAGACAACTGCAAAATCCTGGACGGACCGATGAGTGTGAAAAGAAAGGAACAAAGGAAGTTTTCCATCTGTCCAATCAAACCAAGTCAGTTGGTCCATGGTGTGGAAGCATCCTTAGTTTTACAGGACAATGTAAAGATGCACATTGAAAAGAAATGATTAAAGAGCTCACTCCTCAAAGTTGAGGCTGGTTGTCCAGGCCAACAGTTCGTCCAGCTCCCAATCCAGTATTTCATCTTCTCTTCCGTCTTCAAGAGAGTCAATCACATCCTTTGCTGTTTTTCTCTCTATTGTCAACAAGTCAGGCTTCTTGGACTGATTGGACTTTATGCGCTCCTCCTCCTCCATGCCCTCCTTGTACCTTTATGGAGCAAGAAGATAAGAGCAAGAAGATTTTAGAAGAAGATTTTAGACAACTGAGATGCTTTTCTGTGTTTTTACCTTGTAGACCAGAGACAGAACTTTGGTGAAAAACCAGCAATTAAAAACAAAGTCTCTAAAATGAAGATATTTAAGGAATCTGTTTTTGCGTAAAAGTGTGGACTGAATACCTTGAGATTTAAAAAAAAAAGCATTAATTAAAAAAAATATTTTGCAGATGCAATATGCTTTGGGAAAATCTTTTAGCTATGATCGAATTGTCCTTGCAAAGAATTTTAATGTCATTAATGTTGATGTCACTGCCACCTGCTGGGCAAACTTAACAAAACCTATAGTTAAAATACAGATATCTGTACATGGAACGTGTTGAATTGAGTTGTTTATTCAGTAAGAAGGAAAGATTTCACAAAACATGAACAAAAAGCACCAGATGCAGTTAAGAGTTTAAAGTTTTACGGTTATTTGTATGTTTTATCAAAACTGTGATATGTAACTTTTACAAATACTTATACTTTTTGTTGTTTGCTTATTTATATATTCATTAAAGCTAGTTCAAACTGTAAAGCAGCATCTCGCTACAACTCACATCCGCCTCATCCACTCGATCTTCCTCCTTTTCCTCCATTTCCTCACATCCTCTTTCCGCTGCATCTTTGACGGATGGAAATCCATTTTTTGGGGGACGATTTCAAGAGGTTCATCCTTCGTAATGGACTGTTGGAGAAGCGAGACATGTAAGCTGCGTGCGGTAGCTGAAAGACGCCACACATATATCTATATGCATTTTCCCCCCTTACTTTGCAGCAGAAAAGCCTCCAGTTATTGTTTTCCACACGCTGGTACCAGCCTGTTTGGTCCGTCGTCTCCTGAGTCAAGTACCCCATGTGAAGGAGGTGATGGTAGTCCTTCGGGCTGCTTGCGCATATGTCCACAATGGGCCGGTAGGTGAAGATCTTGTAGAAGACATTGGGAGGAAAACTGACCTGAATGAAAAGTAAAAGCTTAAAATGAGCAGGTTTGTTCATACGATCGTTTTCCATGATTTTTTTACAAATTTGTGGAGTTTTATTTACAACTTTTCCCGTTACTAACTTACCCCTCCTAGTCGAAATCGGATGAACACGCCTGCCGCAGCATCGAGCAGCTCTGCCTGTGAGACACAGTCGGATTTCAATAGTTTTGCGTTCGACTGAGATATTTTTGTTTCGTCGAGGTCCATCACTCCGCTACCTCTCGAGGATTGACGGTTCGGAGAAGTGACCTGGGATCCTGCTGATAGCACAGGCCAATCATCCTCTTGACATGCCGGAAGACTTGTCTGCACTGCGGTGTTGACAGCGTCGAGAATGCTTTCATATTACAACCATCAACCACTTTGCTGTATTTTATTGGGATTTTATGTGGTAGACTAACAAAGTAGCGCAGGATTATGAAGTGGAAGGAAAACAATTGATTGTTTTTCAATTTTTAAAAAAGAAAATGTTGCATGCAATTAATTTATGCTGATTCCCCTAAAAAAAAAAGAAGAAGAAAACAAGTTCAACACACCATCTCCATAGTGACACATGGACATGTTAGCATCAAGCTGTGTGTTTTTTTTAATCATTATTATTTTTAAATTTGTATTTACTTTTCTGCACAAATGAAGAATCTTAGTCATAATGGACGGGAAAATAAAGTAAATATTATTTTTCTAATGAATGTGTTTCGCAACAAACAATATCTCATGTGCAACTCAGAGGCCCGAATCATGTGAGTTGTATTATTTTAGGATTTCTATGAACATAAACAATATTCAATATTTGATTGATGTAAAAAGTCATTCGTATTCCAATCTCAAACTCTTTTGCAAAGCACAAGTTTTACTGTACAGATGTGCAAATCTGGTGGATATAACACAAAAAACACGCGGCTGAAGCTGCAGCAAAAAGTGTTACTGATTAAAAGGCGGCAAAAAGAAATCAGTCAAACCTTGCATTGAGCGATCACAAAAAAAAATCCCAATAAAACTCATGAGGCTTTTTGACTGTAAAGCAACAAAATGTGAAAAAGCTAAAAAAAAAAAAAAAAAAAAAGTATCAAAACTTGTCCCAAATATATTTTGTACCTACCACATAGCTTCTCCAGGCCCGCTGGATTATTTTTGCTGCTTCGTCCCATGGACTGTACTCGGGCTCCACGTCCTGGGAACTACTGGTTGCTGAGGAAACGAGAGCAGTGCATTTTACTCAAACTGGCCGACTCTTTGTTTTTGGAAATAAACATGCAGTCGCTCATATTGTTTACTCTGCTTTGCTTCAAAACCTGCTACGATACTTTCTAATGAAATAACCAATAAAACCAGATAAAGGAGGCTCTCTTTAAAAAAAATGTTCAGGATCCTCATTCAATCTGGGCGAGGGAGAATGGAAAGCTGTGGAAGAAATGTGAGGTCAGAGGTCAATTAAAAAGTTAAAAATGAAAAAAAAAAAAATAGACCTGGTTCCATTTCATCTGGCGTTTCTCATATTCTTTGCACAAAAGGCTCGAAAGCATTGAAGTAGCTTTTACTAAATAGTGAAGCGTGATTTAAATCTGAAAGTTGACCTACGTTAACTAACATAAATCCCATTTTGACGCATTGTTTTTGAAATTTACATCGTACTCACCCATGAAAACCACTCGGATACGTCCTTTCTAAAGGCAACTTGCAAACAAAAACAAAACACGGTTTCCCCAAGAGGTGACAAAAGCAAATTGTCAGTTGAGAAAACACGTTAATTGCGACAGTCACCTGGCAACAGGAGAATTCCGCACGACACCCGGAAGCAGCTCGAGACGTGTTCGGAGTAAAGCTGTTTCAAAATAAAAGGAGACAAACTCTCCGATTTTGCGCCAATCATGAATCCTAAAACTATTTATATTTACTTAAAGCCAGAAAGATGTGACGGGTTTCTTTTTCCTCTATTTTCTTTCTTCAAACTATTCTAAACCATTATTATAAAGATTTTGGAGAAGCCCAAGACGATGAAGTCATGGCTTCTTCGTAGGTTTTTATAGGTTTAGCAACAGTTCCGGTAAATAAAGTCATTACAGGACATTTATTTTAAGACGCCACTCTAAAATACACCGATATATTTTTTTCTCTGCATCACAGCAGAGCCACGGACGGAAAAGGAGGGGTACACAAGAAAGAGTAGTGAACACAATATCTTCAAGAAAAAAGTACTTTCCATGAAGACATTGCTTTAAAACTGCAAAAATTACTGCTAACTGCAAAAAAACCTTCTTTTTTTTTCCCACAACGACCCAATGAAGACATAAATCAACACCTGTGTGTGTAAATTGACAAGTGAAAAACGTCAGGCAGTATCCTTATGAAATAAATGCAATAGTCATCCTGAACAGTGTCAGTCTTATTTGACAAAATTATTTATGTCTAGATGATGTAGAATACTTCAAACTTGCTAAATTCGCCTCATTATGATCTGCATCAGGCTCATCCAGTTGAATCCTGGACACTTAGACATCATTATTCTGTCTTTTTTGTCACTTTTGTTGTGACTTTGCTCTACGGTGATTTTTATTTACATGCGAAACTCGAATGTTGTTCCTGGTTTGTTGTAATCACAAGGCTTATCCACCCACATCTAGTAGATATGACACTTACACTGCAGAAAAAATATGTTCTCTACCAACACAAATCTGTCTGTCCATTTTATTTTAAATAAATACGCAGTGCTTTGAGCAAAAACAGCTACCTTCATGATTATGTTTATGTTTTTGTTAAAACTATTTAGTGGGCATTTACATATTTAATCCTGTCATTGTTTTTTTTTTTTTTTTTTTGAAAGCTAATCAGTCATTCAGACTGATGAAATAAAGATAGTTGACTTCGTTTGCTTAAACAGCAAATTTGTTTGTTGTCTTTAAACTTCAAATAATTTCACGAAAGAAAGTGTTGCAATAAAAACACAAAATATATCAGTTACACTTTCACAAGTGTAGACAAAATTACTCAGACCTCCTTAAAACCAACTGTGTAATTTGTTCATAGTCTCTGTTGTTCATGTGATGTGAATTCACCAGTGACACATAATTTTTCTGCATAGACAGGATGTTGCAAAAGTGGAAAAAAACCCACATATTTATTTGCAACACATTATGACACAGATGATCTGATGTCATTGTTTTGGAATTGTTAAAAAGGAAGTGATACTTTTTTTTAGAGTCTTGAAAACCAGTGGTGACTTTAGCGTTCATATCTTTGTCTATACATGAAGGACCATCAGACTCTGATGGCGGCTCTGTCTGAGAACATGCTGACAGTCAACATGTTACTGAGTGTCTTCTTTCTGCCAGGTGAGATGTTTGTTCACTTCCTTTCATATAGAGGCATCGCATTAATCCTTTCTAGTCTGAAATATTTTTATCTTAATCTTGTTTAAAGACTTCACATTTAACATGCTGCAGCTGAACTGGAGTTTATGAATGATGAATGTTTCTCTACAGGAAGTTATCGTTTCACATTATGTTAATCATTTATCTCTTCTTAAGGTGTTTTGGCTGATTCCTGTAACCATACTATACCAGCCCTCTCCATCTCTGCACCAAAGGAGATTGAAGCTCTGACTGGATCTTGTTTGCAAATCCCATGCAGCTTTAATACAAGAGCGACAACATTTGACAACAGCACAGCTGTTGTTGGAATTTGGATGAAACATAACTTAGATTTCAAAGGTGATGCAAAAAATGTTATTTTCAATAGCTCTTGGACAGATAACACCTGTCAACTGAAGACGATTGGAAACCTGAAAGAGAAAAACTGTACTAGTCTGTTTCATGACTTAAACTCCAGTCATGCAGATAGATACTTCTTCAGAGTTGAGAATGGGCCGTTCAGAGCAACGGCTTGTAGCAATCCAATTAACATAAAAGTTAAAGGTAAGAAAATCTTGCTTTAAAAGTTCTGTTTCTATGAGTCCAGTGTTGAAAAGGCTGTTTATTAATGCTTCGTTGTCTGTGTTAATGTAACCGTAAATCACTGGGTCACTTTCTATTTTTTTTATGACTTGAACTTTATTGATTTTCCACCAGAAAAAAAATATCACAATTCCACACTTAGCATATCACAATCTAGCATCTGCTAAACAATGGTTAGTCTTTGTGGATTCTTTGAAGCCAATACACTTAACAGAAATTACTTAATGCAATAATAATTTTCTGGCCAACAATTTTTTCTAAGATTTTGTGAACTGATGACCAATCATCTTGGATTTTTGGACAATCCCACAACATATGTACCAGTGTGCCATTATCTTTCAGACATTTCCAACAAACTGGGGTTTCTGATAAACCAACCCTGTGTAGTCTATGGTGTCCAGTATATCCTGTGTAGAATCTTAATTTGCACCAGTCTTGTTTTTAGTTCCCTTGACATTTTCTTCCCATTTCTAAGAATCGAATACCATTCTTCTTCTGCAAGACTAAGATTTAGATCCACTTTCTAAGCTCTCTTAAGAGACATAATATTAGAATCCAAGGCTGTCAATAACATTCTATAGTAAAATAAAGCTTCATGCCCAAACACCATTTTTATATCTGCAATGTATTGCAACTTACAGGAGTAAAAGTGGGGGAACCAAAGGTCTTGACCAGCAAGTGTCTTAATTGTAAATATCTCCAGAAATCTTGTCTAAGTAACTTAAATTCTCCAACCAATGTTTCAAAGGGTTTTAATAATCCGTTCTTATATAAATCACCTATTCACAAATTTCTTTTTGGAACCAGGACTTCCAAAAAAAAAAAAAAAAGGGGGGGGGTTGTTTATGCAGAGTTTGGGGACACTGGGTCACTTTCTAAAACTTTCTGCTTTAAAACTCCAGATTCTCCATGGAGACCCAGCATTAATATCCCTGGTGGTGATCTGAAGGAGCATCAGTCTGTCACTGTAACCTGCTCAGCTTTCACTCCCTGTTCACACTCACCTCCTGAACTCACCTGGACTCTCCAACAAGACTCTCTCAGACAAACAGAGAAAAACACAGATGGAACC
>CAEFZY010043805.1:0-48107 GCA_903066815.1 Brachyrhaphis roseni
TTTGCCCCATAACCCGCTTTTTTTTTGAACATAAACCCCCCCCAGTCAGCTTTTTTTTTTTTTTTCTTTCAAAACAGGTTTGCTGCCCTCCCCCCCCCCCCCCCCAGTCCGCAATGCTGTAGTAACCTCATCCATTTTAAAACAACAAACCGCACAGGTTAACTATGGCACATTCCCAAACCACATGGTACTGGACACATTTAATAGAATAAAGTGAAAAAATAATAATAATAATAATAATTAAAAAAAATGAAGGAAATTAGATTACACTTCTATCTTGTGCTGGGGCTGCTCGTGTCCCTCAAGGCTGATAAGATGTCCAATTATTTGGTAATTTAGTTCAGAGGAGCTGGAGAGAGTCCGATCTGCTTGAGTAAGCAGGGGAAGAGTAGCTTAGCACATTACTACAACTCTTTCAGCCCTTTTCTTTATACCTTTATGACTGAGTTTAATAGCCACACAGAAACACTCTGGCTATGTTTTTAAGAAAATACAGTATTGTGCTTCACCAGGGCAAATTTAGTAGATATTTATATGTAGGATACAAAGGAGAATAATACATAGAAGGTATCAGTCTCAGCAGAGAGGGGTGATGGATTGCTGTGGCTGAGTTTTTGGGGAACTACAACTAGACGGGCGGGCGATAGAAGAGAGGGCAAGGCTGGACTTGAAGATGACCGGGGTGGATTTGGGGTTAAAAGGGAAAGCTTCGAACTGGACTTGCAGAGGGGGGTATGAAGAGTCGGAGCAGCAGCTGGGTAATGTTCAAAGGATAAAAGCTGGAGGCTGCAAAGAAAAATGGGTCTGGGAGGGACACACAACATCTACAGTACATCTACTGGAACAAAGCCATCAGAGAGATGGACAGGATGGCTGGAGGCTGGAGGAGAGAGGGGTGGTCTCTTGGAGACAGGGTGAAGGGGGCCAGGGGAATAAAGCCGATAATCTCACTCACGGTAGAACACATATTCAGTGTAGCTGGTCCAGATCTTGTCGTCTGTCTGTTCATGGGCAAAGGCGCAGGTTCCTGTGGAGTTGCAGGCCACCATGTGAAAGCCTGCATCTGCCAACTTGTCAAAGGCCTGCTCCAAAAAGGTGAACTTCAGATAGTAGCGGGAGGTGTAGCGCTCTGGGGGGCGGTCCGGGTCACGGCTCTCGTTTAGGGTCTCTCCGAACACCTCCTTGGCCAGGGAGGTCTTCCCACACACCATGATCCGTGCCACCCTGCGGAACTTGGCATCGGTGTGGCTGTCGCGGCCAAGAGTGTACGACCCCCGGTAGCCGATGGTGATGAACCCTGAGCGCTTCCCGTCCATGGCACCGGGCACCAGGCTGGCGCAGGCGGCCGCCGCGGCCCCCAGGGAGCCCAGGCTGCGCGCTGAGTCGATCCCGGGTGAGGAGTCCTCGGGGTCGCTCGGACACCCCTCATCCCCCAACGAGTTCTGCTTGCTGATTTTGGGTGCCAGCAGCTTGACGAGCTCCGGCAGGTTGAAAAACTCAGCCTCCCTCTGCAGACGCCCGCGCTCCGGGAAGTGATCCGGGAGAACCAGTTGCTGGTCCCGCATGTAGTCCAAGATGTAGCGGAACAGGAAACCATCGCGGTCAACAAAAAAACGCCCCTTGGTGTCCCTGGCCAGCCCTTTGGTTGACTTCTGACTGAACATCTCCCACAGCAGAGAGTCTGGCACACTGGTGAGGGTAGAGTAGCGCGTTATGTACACCTGGCCGCCAACATTGAGCTCGATTATTTCTGGGAAAGGGATCTCCTCTCCAGATAGGCCACTGTCCGGCAAAGCCATAGGTGCAGCTTTAAAATAAAGTAGTTGCAGAGAAAAGTTCAAAAGCTTCACAGTTAAAACGGTGGCGCGTAATCAGTCCGCACGCACAAGACAGAAATAAAAGCTATCACATACAAAACTCTCTACACTAACTAAGGAGTCTCTCCGTCACTGCTAGAACATTGCGCCAATTATTTCACTTAGTTGCAAACAGCTCCGTTGCATCGACGTCCGTTACGCACCAATGAAAACGTGTCCTCAGGATGAAATTGTTGCCTCTGCGCAGGAAATCCTCCGCTTTCACAATTGCTCATAACGACTTCTCTCCTTTC
Organism: Brachyrhaphis roseni; assembly: GCA_903066815.1. Taxonomy (NCBI): domain Eukaryota; kingdom Metazoa; phylum Chordata; class Actinopteri; order Cyprinodontiformes; family Poeciliidae; genus Brachyrhaphis; species Brachyrhaphis roseni. The sequence continues at coordinate 2,111 of CAEFZY010043805.1, forward strand.
GCTAAATATCACGGGGACGCCCAGGCGAAAACAGGATCAGGTGGCCCAACTTCAATTAGGCAATCCATAGTTGGAGAGAGCCGCAGTTCCACTGCGAAGGAGACCGAGAGCGGTTTTGATGATGCGGTGAAAAACAAGATGACGCCGTGATAACAATGCTCTTCGTGGCTCTCATCACCCGGATCCAGACCCAGACAGGACAGCGGTTCTGCTCCGTTACTCTCGCCTTGAGTCAGGCTGCGCCTCAGACTGCAGCGTAACGGAGCGCACAGGCGTTATCGCTCACGGGTAGCCACGCCCACCGCGGTGACGCGCCGCTACTTTGATCCAGGTCAAGGGATCCAGTCCGCCGAGAATAGCCGCCTTTAACCGCATGCAGAACTTTCCCAAGTGAAGAAAGTGTAACGTTGGCCAAGCTTAACCAAAGACATAAAAATGGAAAGCTATTTAATTCGTTTTTCTGATCTCCCGACCAAATATGTTTGAATATTTGATCATAATCTTAAATCTGATCTTTCTGCACCGCCTAATTGACTTTCAGATTATGTGTCACATCCATTCACAAATTTAAAAGCGCTTGAAATGTTAATGCATGGTGTGTATATATATATATATATACTTAGATTTCGTAACTTTTGTTGACGGTGATTAACGGGGAGATGGAACAACAGCGCCATCTAGTGGAAACTCGAGAGGTACTTTATTTTTTTAGGATCATTCCTGATCATTTTCACCTCGGCATTTATCCTCATCAAAGCTGTAAAATCATAATATTCCGTATTCACATCTTCAAGCTGACATAAAAAGAAATATTGTAGCTGGTCAAAAAGCTCCAGTCCGTTTTTACTGTTACCCTGAACTAGAGAGAAGCAGGTGCATCACAATATGATTAGAATATCAATGAGTGAATTTATTTCAGTAATTTAAGGGGAAACTTAAATATTATACAATTGGATTAAATGTAAAATATTTAAGGATTTAAGATTGCAGCTTATAGCTAATAAAAACTCAAATCCAGTTTTAGAGCATGTAATTCACGTTATCAGAGACCAGGCAATGAATTCATTTACACGTACAGTTCATGAAGCTACTTTTAAATTAAAAAATAAACAACAAAAAAATTCCCAATAAATTGACAATAAACTGGATGCTGTACATTTGCTCAAAAACACATATATCTTGTTTACTTTACCTGCATGTTTGACCTTTTGGGTGCAGAATTATTTATGAGAGACTGATACTGCTGCAGAGCTCCGCTTAAAATTCATATCCTGAAGTAGAGGTTGCTTTGAGCTCCACACCTGAAAGGTGTTTGTATGGTATAAAGATGCAGCTTTAAAAAGTCTGATGAGGAAACTTAAAATCCTTTAAAGAATTTATTATTTCGAACAATTTCATTAATCTTTAAGATTTTTGCTTTTTATGGCGCTCAATTAATGCTTCCTCTTTCTGGTGCCGTTATTCAGCCTATTCTGGGTGAACCCAAAGTGATACTAAGTCCATCATATGTCTATCTGCCATGATGTTTACTTATAATAAGCTGTGCCTGGAAGGGTCTTTTAACATTTGAAAACTAAATTATTATAACTACAGCAAGCAGTCTTGAAAATGGCTTGGTATTAGTTGGACTTCAACCAAATGAAGACACTAGGGTAAGCCATTACTGCAGCTAATAAACTCAAAGTTTCTGAACTATCCTTTTAAGCCAGCTGCCTCTTATGTTTTTTTTTTTGTTGTTGTTTTTACCCCATCATGAATTTCTCCAACACACAGGCCCCTTCCTGACTCGTAATTGGACAAGGTTTTCCCCCATCACCAGCCAATCTGGCACTGATTTCCCAGAAGACCTCAGTCTCCAGCTGGCTTGCACCACTGCAGCCTCGTCATTAGTAACCTGCATTAAACGACGGTGGTTATGTGGGTCATCATAGAGACTGGATGTGATGTGGCAAAGCTTTCCATCAGTGAGACGAGTTGATGACACGCCCCTTGGCTCCATTTGCATGTGGTCTTTACTGAAATAAGAATGGTCGACATCAAAATCTCACGAAGAAAAAGCACATTCTCCACAGTCGAACAGTGTCACTCAGGAGCAACTAGTAAGTTGTAGCAAATAAAAAAAAAGTGTTTAGTAAAAAAATACAGTAACTAATTCAATGGACATCAAGGGACTGGATGTTTACTGGTGGCTTCATCATTCTAATCACATCCACACCACTGATACTCAGAGACACGGACAAAATGACTACATCAAATGAATTGGTTTGACCTTCTGAAGCATCTGGATTATCTAAGTACATCTGTCAATTTTCATCACATTGATGGCCTTCTGAAGCTGCTGGGTACATTGTGTGTTTGTGTGTGGGGGGACAGAAAGCAGGCTTGCAACATGTAGGAGATATAACTAGTGGGGGGAAAAAATGCTTAAAATTGAAGGAATTCAGAGGAAAAAGCAAATTCGCTCCTAACCTCCTGTGGTTTATGCAGTGACGAGAGAACAGTTATTCTGAGAGGATTTTATGGATATGTCTATGTATTGATTTGCATATTGCCACAAGTTTCTGCTGACAGCAGCACCAACGAGTGATTTATGTGGTGCTTTGTGGGATCAACAAAAATGAGGAGACTGTTGAATCTGTATTGCAAGATGTTGGCGGTGTCTATGCGGTCTGCAAAGCCTCATTGGCCTCGGTATGAGAAGTAATTTGTCTTTCACGCCAGGTGACATGGAAGTGAAACAAGACACCCCCGCATAACAGTTTAGAGAGATTTGCAGCACAGAGTCAGCTGCAACACAACTGAGCCGCTCTGAGCGAGCGCAGGTTTAGGGTTTTTTAATAGTCCAAGGACAACTGCAAACATCACGGCTGGCCGGTTACTATGACATACTGTGCTTTTCTTTCCTTTAGTGAATGCACACACATCCTTTGATGTTTTTCCTTTTATAGTGTGACAAATAGGATCTTCTCCATAAACGCAGTGATTTGTTTTTTTGGTCGAGTAGTGATTTTCCTTATCCCCTACTGCCAGCTTTGAAGATTTTGCCATACATTTGATATTAAAACAATAAATTAGATGAATTTGATCTGGAAACATTAGTAATTAAACCTCAACAACAAGAAATCACATTTTACTGTACATAAAACTTTCATATTGCAGGTGCTATGAGTGTCAGCTTGTTGCAAACTGTCAATATATTTATTAACTGTATGATGCTTTTATCACTTTATTTTTGTTTTTATGATGTAAAGCACTTTGAACTGCATTGTTGCTGAAATGTGCTATACAAATAAACTTGATTGATATTTAAAATTAGCAATTAGTTTTAAAGTATATGATTTTCATCTATCATAAAAGAAATAAAGATTTATAAAAATCAACAGTATGGCTGTTATTGAACCCCAGTCTATATTGACCACGCTTTTGCAAAGGAAGTTATACATAAAATCTGGCACTCTTATAGAAAACAATTAGTTGTTGTTTGTATGCAGTTTGTGCCAAGCGATGTGCATGATTTGTCCTTTTCATTATTGGTTGCATAACAGCCATATGTGCAAATAATAGGCCTTTAAAAACGAAAACAAAACAATTACATTGGCAACAAGTAAAAACTGATGCCAATGTTCCTATTAGCGTCATTGATTTCAGAGTTGTGTTTTTGTAAATGTTGCTCATTTGAACACCTGTGTTTTTATCTATTGTGTTCCATTATTTTGGCTGCTGTAAACCAAATAAAAATAATAATAAATTACTCTTCTTTTTTATTACTACACGCTTAAAACAATAGCAAATGAGTGCTGACATAATTCCCTATCAATCTATTTGAATGTAGAATGCATTTGAATTATAGAACGTAGACTAAGGTGGGCAAAATACAACGTTATTCTGATTTGTACCTTAAAATAATATGAAAATAATGTATTATTTTCCTTCTCCTTCTATTTCAAAATGATGCACTCCTTTGTGTTGTTGTATCACATAAAATCTCAATATTACACTTTTCATTTGCTTAGATAATTATATGGATTTATGCAATGCTGACCAAGTCCAACTTTCTTTTCTTTCTTACTGACCAAACACAAAGTGCTAAAATCCTACTTCATTCTTAATCAAGGAATGCCTTTACAGCACCCAAAGCTGAAACAAGATGCCAATTACTCGGATGGTTGATTTCTAATACTCAAACATTGTTATTGATGAGCCTGAATAGGAGTAACCAGCTATATCAAACGGATGAATGACCATTCAGCTTTCTTGCACCTTGGAAACCACAACACAAATTACAGCTAAAACCACTGTTAAGCAACAGCCAGACAACTGAGGCTGTTTACCACTTTTTGCACTTTCAGTTTTTGACTCTCCTGAAACTTACGCTTTATACTGCTTTGCATATGTAATTAGTTTGAATAATTGTTCAAGACCTTGTAGAAATTGTGTCATATGGACTAAAATATGACACTTGCAAGTGAAAATTATGGATACATGACAGCCACAGTTTTTATTGAAAGTGCCAGCTAACGATACTAGGAAGTATGAATTCAGTTTGAAATGTAGTTTTTAAAGCCCAATCTATGAATACAATGTTTAGTTTTAAATGTTTTGAGAAACAACACAAATAAGTTAAAAAGATAGCTGTTTATTTAGTTTTTTGTCCCCACTAGTAGTTTATCCACAATCAGACTCAAAGAAAAAAAAAATATAGACTAAGATCCACAAAATGTGGGGATTTTTTTAATGTATACCACAATTAATTTCATGAACAGCATATGTGCATACTTTAAAGACTAATGCCAATATAATGACCATTGACTTCAAGGTAATGATCCTACACTTGAGATTGGGTTGAGTTATTTAGGACTGTAGGACTAGTGTGTGGGAAAACTTGTTAGTGAGCACAAATAAAACACAAAACCCAATCACTTATCCATAGAACAGAACAAAGTTTCACCCACATCGTTCAATGACAATTTTTTAAAGTAATGGATCGTGCTCAAGTGTTAAGAAATAACACTGAAGTCTTCTCCTTCACCTGAAGAATGTTTTTTTTCCCTACAGATATATCTTTATATATACAGATATATCCTTTGATAATTAACTCCCATACATGTAATTAAAATACAAAAACAAAAATATTAAAGTGCTTTCTACTGACTTGAACTCTGAGAGAATGGCATTGATGCAGCATGTGTGAGAGTTAAGAATCATTTGTTTTCTGATTAGCTGTGTTCATCAGTGCTTAAGGGATAAAAAACAGATGTAAGGCATGACTGCAATCAGACGGTTATCAAAGAGGGCATATCTGTGTCACATGTGTGCAACTTACAACGGCAGTCAGATACAGTACAACCACTCCAGGAGTTACTAAATGTGAAGCCTGCCATCTGTTATGCTCATTTGAGATTAATAATGGTAATAAGAACAATAATAATAACACAATGGTAAATTATCAGGATTATCTTTGCAGATAGAATGCTGGATTTCTGTGTGGGAAATGTGCAGATTAGAAGTACAATTGAGAACACCAGCTCTTTTTTTTTTTCTTGCTAAACAAACTGGCCCAGAATATTTCTGATTAACATGTTTGACGAAACATAATTGATACTGTTGATACAAGATTATTTTAACGGAACATCAAGTGTTCAAGTTTGAGAGGAAACTCCAAGATGAGGAAAGTTGCGATATTAAATAATAAAAAAGCTTTATGCGTGCCACTGACTGAAAACCCAGTTAGATATGGATGGCCCTGATTCTTTAAGATCACGTAACACCGAGCAGAAATGTCAGGGTCGAAGCTGCTATTAGGGATACTAGCTTGTACTGTGGAGGCAAACTTTTTCTGCCTCATCTGAACAACTAGCATGACGATCACAAAGCACTAACAGAGTCATCATCTTGCAGCATTTCAGCTGAGTGGGTATAAAAAATATAGACATTTGAAACCCTGAATATATGTTCATATGCGATTTTCTGCAACAAAAGACAATTTACAGCCATCCCACTTAGATTATACACTGTCCTTTTTCAGACTTCACTCAATATAAAATGTTTTTGTGTGTTCCCCCTGCAGAGCAGAGGTTTAAATCCGACACGACACAAAACAGCAATTACTATATCAACTGCCTGTATCAGCCAGTTCTCTGTTAATACACTAAAATTACCTGTGGATGAGAGACACAGATTGACTTGAGAAAGGAGTGTGTGTGTGTTAATGTGACGACCTTACATCAACATGTCTTTGTGATGCCTGGCTATGTGCTGGCTCTTTTCTGAAGGCCTCCTAAAGCCCTTGGTGCAGTAGTCACAGCGATGGGGGTAGTCCTTGGTGTGAATTGAAATGACATGGCGTTTGAAGCCAGAAGCGTCCGTACTGTTGTACTCACAATACTGGCACTGATAAACCTTCCTACCACTGTGTGTCTTCATGTGCTTCTTCAGCTCTGCTGGCTGACGAAAACCTCGCCGGCAGCGCTTGCACTTAAAGGGCAGATCCTTTGTGTGCAAGGACAAGATATGACGACTCAGGGTGAACGTGTCGGGAGCGTTAAAGTTGCAGTGCCGACACTGATGCACCTTGTTGCCTTTGTGTGTCTCGGCGTGCTTCTTCAGCTCCGATGGCCGGTGAAAGCCTTTCTCACACACGTCACACTGATGGGGAAAGTCCTTGGTGTGAACAGAAATAATGTGTCGTTTAAGGTCACTGGAGTTGGTGCTCTTGTGCTCACAGTGTGGACATTGGTGGGTCTTGTGGCCTTGCACCATCTCTATGTGACGTTGGAGTTCCCGTGCATCAGCGTAGGCCTGGGGACAGTGGCTGCACTTAAAGGGCAGGTCTGCACCGTGCTTACTCTTGATGTGAGTCTTAAGGTTGGACTGGTCTGCACATCGAAACTCGCAATGCGGGCACTGATAGGGTTTTTCCCCCGTATGGGTCCGCATGTGTTTCTTAAGCTCTGATGGGTGACGGAAGCCTTTGGCGCACTCGACACACACATGTGCAAAGTTCTTACTGTGGACCGCTAACAGGTGGCGGTTCAGTAGCCCCTGCTCAGCTGTCTCATAGTCGCAGTACTTGCAATGATGAAGTTTGGGCTCTCTGTCCTTGACGATGAGCTTGTCAGAGCCCAGGGGACTGGACTCGTGATAGCGTCTTGTGTACTCGGTATATTCCGGAGATCGCTCAGAGTTGTGGCTCAGAAGCTTGTGACTCTCCAAGTGATTGTGAAAACTGACCTTCTTGTTGGTGGTAAAGTCACAGTCAGTACACTGGTACTTCTTCTTGAGCAGATGGTCTGGGTGGTTTTTCATATGGCATTTGAGAAATCCCCGTGAGCGAAACTTCTTTCCACAGATGTGGCATGGATAGACAGTCAGAGGCATCCCATCTGGTCCAATGATGACAGCTGAAAAAAAAAATTGAGAAAACAGCAGGGGGTTTTTGTGATGATTCTTCAGAGAAGAGATTTTGAGAGGCAGGGAGAATAAACAAATTTTTAACACTGAAATCAAAACAGTTTGACCATCATTATCGTGTTTTTCGTACCAGTCTGACATTGACGTGTCTCTCCTTTTTTGTTCTTCTTAGGTTTGGGTTTGATTGCACGGTTTGTGCCCAGTCCCTCTCTGATTTGGAAGAAAGGCGTAGCAACTCCATTCTTCACCTGATCAATGGTATTACCTGCACAGAGGTTGTAAACGGCTACAATAAATATTTGGGAAAAAATTATTTTACATAGGAATTAACTGCTAAAGGTTAAAATTGCAAGAATTCTGTCAGAAAGCATCACCCTGTTTCAAAATGAGGGAGATGTTTTGTTGAGCCAAAAGAAAAAAAATTTTCATCTGATGACAGGAATCGCATGATTTTCAGCTTAACCAGTCAATCAAAAACTGAGAAATTTTCTTCAAATCACTCCCACTTGGTACTAACACCAATGTTCTAAGCTGTAAATAATGTAATTGAGTGAAAGATTCAAATGTATTTTCAGAGAAAGATGATAACAGGAAGGCTGAAGGAAGTATATAACTTACTTATCACAGAAAGTTTCAACCTCTGTTATAAAATTTGACTGATCTAAAAAGTTGGCAGTATTTTTGGAAAACTCAGGTTTAAGACAAGAAACTGTTTTCTAAACGGATACATAAATAAACTGATGCTTTAGTAATGGTGACTGTGCTAACCATTAATACAACATGCTAAACTACATCTCTAGCACAGCTGTGTCATGTTCTCTCTACTGCTAATGTAAAAAAGATTTATGAATGTTTGAGACAGGAAAACTGGAAAGAATATTTTCTAAGCTGTTCCTATAGATTATTTTTATTTTTTCTTAAATCTGAGTTGCCTAAAATTATCAGCAGGTCAAAACTCCGAGCCTGAAAATCAGTGAGCAGACTGCAATCAGTGCATCTCTAATAAGTTTTCTGTAAAAGGCACCTGGACAGCAGTTGTCTCTGCTCCCAGATTTATAAACCACACTCTCTTTAATTAGGAAACAAAAAGAAAATGTACCAATTTCATCACTATCATCATCATCATCATCATCACTCTCCTCGTCGTCGTCATCATCATCATCATCATCGTCGTCATCCTCTGCCTCCTCCTCTTCCTTTATGGTGTTCTTGACTGCCATGTAGACCATCTTGTCACGACCAACACCCAATCTCCCAGATGATGCAGCTTCCAGATCAGGATGGCCGTTCTGATAATCATCTTCTGTTATTACCTCTGTTCCACCTGGAAATTTAAAGATAATCATAAATTCAGGTTTTAATTTCTTTGCTTTATAATATGCTGTGCTGCAAAGGGCTTTAATGGTGACTTGCCTAAATCATCATCCGCTTCTGCTTTAAAAATGTAGACTTTTATGACCTCTGAGTCTTCCTCTTCTTTAATTTCCTTGTCTTCCATGACTTCTGTGCTGATCTCCAGAGGCGTGTCTCCTATGTCTAACTTCTCTCCAACCTCATCAACTTCAATGACACGAAAATTAGCAGTTATGACAAAATAAATGCAAACGTGGGATTTTGTTTCAATTGTGTAAGTTTATGACGATCTTACGGGAGATCATGAGGTAATCTTCAGAGCTACTTCTTGCATCGTCTTCCTCATCAGTCTGCAGAGGAACCTCCTCTGTTGGCAGCTGTTGATGGATTATGGTCTCTGTGTTGGCTTCTGCAACCATCAGCCCTTCTGACACCAACTGGTGATCCAGTGTGTTTCCCTGGTGTTCAGACAGTAGCTCTGCCACAAACACCTGGTCTTGCATATCATCATGGTGGTGATGGTTAGAGTCCTGGATGAGGTCTGCTGTAAGAACATGGTGATGATGCGCGTCCAACGCCTCTTCTATAGCAACCTCTGTCCCCAGTATGTTCTCAGGCATGATCACACTGTGTCCTGGGGGGACCATGTCTTCACTCGTCAGTTCATGAGCCTCTACAGCTTGAGCCTGCAAACTTTCCACGTCCACTTCCAGTCCTTCAACACCCTCAGCTTCCAAACCATGTACTTCCACTTCTTCTTCGAGGCCTTCAACAACATGAGCTTCCAGGGCCTCAACGTCCACCTCTGCCTCCAGGCCCTCAACCACTTGCGCCTCAAGACCTTCCACTTCAACCTCGCCTTCCAGGCCCTCAACAACCTGAGCTTCCAACTCCACCACATGTGTTTGTAGGCCTTCAACAACTTCTGCTTCCAAGCCCTCCACATCTGCATGCAAGCCTTCCACCACTTCAGTCTCCAGTCCTTCAACCACTTCGGTTTCCAGGCCTTGAACAACTTGAGTTTCCAGTCCTTCTACCTCCAATTCATGCTCAAGGAGGATGCCTTCATCCGTCATCACGTCTGACAGAAGCATGCCCTCAGGTACTGACACCACAATGTGCTCTCCATCGATGTGAGCTAACCCTCCCATGCCTGCAACTGCAAGAAACAGAAAAACAATGAGTTTAAAAATAGCAATAAAAACCCAAAGCTTATTTCTGTTATTTGCTTACAGAAAAAAAATATAATTCTACAATGAGACTGAAAATAGCCAATATTCACTGCTCAGACCAAAGACTGTCTTAGAGTTACTTCACAGCACTTAAAAAAAACAAACTCAAATGAAAAACTTTCTGAGCAGTTTAGGAAAAATGTTGTAATGGGTATTTTTAAACTGTGTCCTCACTTTTGCATAAGATGGTAGTTTACTTCATTCCATTTCATATAAACATCTTTCTGAAATGTAAAAATATGAATATAGACTACCTATTTTCTGTCTAGTTATGAATTTAAAGACATAAAACACTAAATACACAGAATTATCATCAGATTATTTGAGGTAATTGTAATGCGGGGTGTAGGAAATCAACCTTCCAAGAGTCATATGCTATTGAAATCAAATTTAAGTGTTCAAAATGCAACTTTAGTAAATAATGTGATCCTAGATTGATTTCATTGTTTATTTTTTTACGTCTTATTAGACTTTCAACATTTATTTACTACAAGTTGAAGTTACACATCATTAGGTTAAGCTCAATTTGACCTTCCTAACCACCCACCAAAATCTTGCATGATCATAGCATGGGGCATCTTCAGCTCCTGGGTGTGTAGCTCCAATACTCCTCCTCCTTGATCCATGTCTTCACTTCGTAAAAAACTGAAACATTTTATTGTACACATCAAAAATTATTTGCTTTGTTCCAATTGCTTTGTTTTGTTTACTTTCTTCAGAAATATAAAAAGCCAAGATAATGTTTTAGGACACGTTCATCACTAAAACAAAAGTGAAAGGTAGGACAGTGTAACCACGCTCAGTCCTAAATACATACCTTCACATTTAGTAACAACACCTTTACATTAAAACCGACTTGATAGCTGCAGTTCCTTGTTCCATGAAGACAGTCACACTGAGATAGAAGAAAAACAACACATCAACATTTCAAGGCATATTATTTCAGACTGCTATGTAATCATGTAAACATATCTTCAGTACATTTGTGTTTATACTAAGTTTTCTGATGTTAACTTAATCAGCTTTAAATGAAAGAACCAAAGTACCTATAATAAAAGACAGTTATGTAAATTTGGGGGGAAGAGTTGTTTTTATTTAGCAGTAGCTCCATCTATTGTTTATCAAGAATACTACATGCAGAAACAATCTGCACTCGTTTAGTTATACACCTGGACCTGGTTGGGCTTGATGGGCAGAGCCCTACACAAAGGACAGTCCCTTTCAGTTCGCAGGGACAGGCTGATAGGCAGCTGCTCCGAAGGCTTTTGGAACATGTTGCGTTATTATTTTGCACGACATGCAATGATTTGTAATACGATTCCTTTATACTGTCTGAGGTAATGGTTTGTGCATTTCAAGGATATACATATAAATACATCCTTCGGGGAAAAAGACGATAATTGGCCTGTCGCACTACTCGTTTTAGAAAACATCTAGCTCTCGAGTCAACACAAAAATACAAATGCTCAGACTTTATGGCCACCAATGAAAGCACCGCAGTTATGCAATGCATAACAAGGGGGCTACCGCCCTCCACCCACTGAAGCTAGCTAGCTAGCATGCTAAGGGAAAGTCTTCAAGCGCCATTTTGTTTTAGCACAAAGCTAATTTACTGGATTACTAGACCCGAATAAAACGTGTATTTGCACACCACTACGCTTTAGTATAAACTAAGATAATAAAAGATTAGAAAGGAGAGCAACAAATTCATATGTCCTATGTTATTTATAAACAACATTTCGCTCGTATATTCGCGCAGACGGTAGTCCGTTCGGCTACCTAGCTCGCTAAGCTAGCAGGAGCAGCTCGTGCCGCATTATCTTCCATGTTGTTTCTCGAAGGAGGCCCGCTACGTTTGACTGGGCCTTTGCGTCCTATTCCCCGTGCCTCTGTGGTCGATTTGAAATATTTTTACCTGATAGCTTCGTCTCCTGTCCCTATCGGTGTGTCTCCCCTTTGACGAATTTGTCTGTTATTGTTTTGGTTTATTTTTGACGGTAAGCTAAGTGCGGCCTGCAGTTTTTGGATTCCCGGCCACTCTTTGCTAGGCCTCGGCCAATCAGCTTGCTCCCTGACAAGCAGAGGGAGGGCGGGGGGCAGACAATGCGTGGCCTCGTTTACCGCTGATCCCTTACTATTTGCGTCATGCATAAGAGAGCAGTTGCATTAAAACAATCCTTGGCGTAATCGAACATTTTAATTCAACTTGCATCGAGAATTGAATATATATACAATAAATCTGACTTTTGTAAGAAAATAAAGTTGATGCTTCCACAATCTGCGCTCAGACTTTGTAAGCACAGACGAGGCCTGTAGGCCATTTTTGTCACAAGGGGTGGGTAGCGTAGCACTCTCGTTGGAGAGCTGATCATGCAGCCACACTCCATGTCTTTAGCATAGTGCGGCATTACTTTTAAGAACATTAAAATCACTTGTGAGTCAAAAATTCACAAGTTATTCTGAGACCAATGACACTGGTCAGTTTTAAATCGACAACTTCCAGTTGATTAAAGGGAAATTTTGCACATATTTCAACAAATGTGTGTCACCTTGCAATATCCAAATACATTTTACTCATTCTACCCATTGTTAAATGACACACTGAACTTGACAACAAATTATTTCTGTAAGGTAGAAACACAAGAACTTCATATATCGGTTTGGGCAGAGCCTGTCAAAGACTGTATAGGTCCCTGGGCAGAATTTGATTTGGGGGGCACCTTCCTCCACAACTCAAGTAATATTCCTTTCATATTACTTTTTTTATCAATATTTTTGCATAGAAGACAAGATGCTATCTTACCTTATTTGCCCTATTATAAAAAAAAAAACTTGAAATTTACGTGAATCACTGTTGATGTAATATTAGCTCACTTTAGGAATAGTATTATTATCAATGAGTCACTGATCACATTGCAGATATATATATATATATATATATGTATATATATATACATATATATGCACATATATACAGATGCATATAAATACACATGACAAGTAATATAAGTAACACATATGACAACAAATAAATACCATTTATTTACTGATAAATACCATTTATTTACTGATAAATACCAATACCACTCTTCAGGAAGAAGATTGATAATATGCTTTGCTGGGTAATATGCAACCTGAGAACAAAAGCTAAAGATGGACTGAAACAAGTCATGTGATGCCATGGACTGAATGGTCATTCAGGGAGGAAGATGCCACTGCTTCAAGAGTAACTTCAAATGCCACATTGCAGTTTGCAAAATATTAATAATTTAAAAAAAAAATCCAGGGACACAGAGCACTTAATCTGTGGCGACATTTCTAGTAGTCGAAAGTATGTAAAATTTAGGTGTTTGGTCTTAACCATTTTTATAAGACCAAAAAAAGGGAAAGCTTGCAACCCTGAGAACACAATCTCAACTGGGAAGTTCAGTTGAGAACTGAACTTCAAGTTGTTGAGGTGTCTTGCTTCAGGGGGCACTGTGCACTTTACAAAATAGTATGAGGAAAAACCATGGTCTAGAAACATCTCAAGACATCAGCTGGGAAGTTTAAACTTCAGCACAAGTGAGTCTTCCAATTGAATAAATTGGAACATGCTGCCAAATTACTTACATAGTAGATGACAAACAATAAAAGCAATTTACTGCAGTGGGCAACCTAAAGCCCTGATCCGTTCCTATCAAAAACTTGTGATCAGAGCTGAAAACGTGAGTGGAAGTAAGAAAGCTGACAAACCTAACTCAAGTTACACCAGTTCTATATTTATGAACTTACTTTAGCTAAACACGCTAAATTAATCAAAAAACTACTTTCATATTTTGCATTACAGTAAATACTTACACTTATTTTTATAAATAGAAAAAAAAAATACAACTACCTGATATTATTGTGCATTATTAAGTCTTTAAGCTTCAAACTCATTTGTGCACATCAAGTTTGTTTCATATAAATATGCTCTGTAAATGACATAGACCTTTGTTGTGACTGCTACTATTGTTCATTCAGAAATTGCAAAGTAGCTTGTGGTTTAAAACTTATTTTTGGCAAATAACGCCAAAAAAAATAACCAGGAAAACACTTACTGCTTCAGGGTCAAGTTTATTCATTTTTATCACAGCTCCCAAATTTCAGAGGCACTCTTCATGAGGGTGCATAGCTGACTAAGGCACGAGGCCTCTGTGCATAAACATTTTTTTTTTTATACAGTGTTTTACAAAAAGCAGGCCTTCAATTCACCTTCAGATATGCAGTAAAAATGCCTGTGAAGTTCAGTCGTGTTCAGTACCTTCAATTGTTCATAGAATGAAAGAGTTCCAGCTTTAATGCACCTTGGCACAAACTTTTTTTTTTTTTTTCAGATGTTAATAAGGGCAGTGTGGTTGAGAAGAGTTGCACTGCTGTGTAGGCATGTAGCAGAACACAAACACAACACAATTCACAACAAGTCACTCAAACATTTGTAAGTTTCCACAGATCACTGTTGAAACACATGGAAGATTTGTCATATTGCAGTTAAGACAATGATGAGAAGACTGTTGAGCAAAGGGTAAAACAACAAAACCCAGCATGCAACACTGTACTTTCATCTAGTTATTCAGATGTACAAACCAGCAATATCTTCATTTTTATTGTCTTCATTTCAATTACAGCAACAGTGCAGAAATACAACCCCTAAAATTCCAGCAGTTTCTCAAAATCACCATAGAAAAATATGTCAAATTGACACAAACATATATATAGATTTTTTTTTTTTTCTGTAGGAAATCCAGAGTTGGTCCACGTAACTAACGGAGTGTGCCTGTACTACTCCACGTCGTCCTACACATCCTCTCTTTGTCTCTATGTGTGGGTTGACAATGTATCATGCAAAGGAAGGAGATTAACTACAAATCCAGTGCAGTCCAGGGATCCAGCCTGACATGAAGGACCTAGAGGTTCTGAGACTCATTTAGGGACACAGTGGCTGAGTTTCTTCAGATACAGGAAAGTCGGGTTAGTGTTCCAGCGTCCTCAAGGACGGGAAGAACTCAGTAGCAGCCGTCTTTCCAGGATTCATCTGAGATTTTAGTCATGCCTAAAGACCTGTCAAAATAAATTAAAGGTCAGTCTCCATTTATACTTAGACAAGTGTAAAATTAAAAGTCCCTAAACACTTAAACTCTCCGTCATATCCTCATTTCTGAACCCGTTTCCTTTTGGCCACTGACCTCCTGGGAGGCTGGGTGAGTTTGCTTCTTGTGGAAACTGATGACACAGCCTGACCCCGCCCAACGGCAGGCCTTCCTCCCCCAATCGAGGCCCTCCCAGGTACGTAGCTTCCTCCATTCACGGATCCTGGAGACTGGACCCGGCGACCGCCTGCCACAGGAAGCGTCTGGATGACTGGGAGACCTCTGGGCGACTGACGACCAGCTGACATGGAGCCCACAGGGTTGACGGCTTTGACCGGAGTTCGCAACGTGAGCGGAGACTGACCGTTGCTCCGCAGACGACTACAAGCCATACCTTAAGCAGGAAAGAAAAGGCTTCAACACAATCTTGATATGTACAGTTTATTGAGATTTTAGACAAACTGAGGACAAAGGTCTCGATGTGATTGAACTTTTATGGCTTCAATGTTTTTTTTGGAATATTTGCTCAAGCTGTATGATTAAGGAGGCAATTCTGTTGGAAGCTGATCCTCCGTCCCAGTTTCCAGCCTCCACCTGTTTTACTTGAGGGCTTGTGCAACAAATAGCGACAAAGTTCAATCTTGGTTTCATCCAACGTGTTTTTCATGGCTTTTTACAAACTGCAAATGTGACTTTGGATGGGTTTCTCTCAACAACTGGTTTCATCTTGTATCTTTTCTATAAAGGTGACATTTGTGAAATGCATGACCAACAGTTCTCCTGTCTACAGATTCACAAACATGAGCAGAGGGTCCCTGGAACTCCTCCAGAGTTACCATGGATCTTGTTTTTTCCCCTTATTTGGCATTTTCAGATTAGGAGAACAAAAGATTTGCATTACTTTCAGATGATTGTTTAAACAGTTATCAGAGTATTTATGTAAGAGGAAGTATTCAGAATTAAACGTCAAACACTTAACATTTATAGCAGAAGCTTATTTGCTATGCATGTCCCTAGTTTAATTTTTGTTTACATAGTAAACAGAGAACATATCATGACAGGTTTAATTCAGCAAAAATTAATAATTTGTTCCTCACTTCTCATTTATGCATCTTGTGTTGACCTATGACATAAAGCCCTAACAAATGAAGTCTGTTGTTTTAACAGGGCAAATATTACAAAATAAACTTGTATGAATACTTTTGGGAGGCAGTGTAAGTGAGACTCCTGTGTCGTTTCTGGAAGCTGTACACAAGCTTTACAGGAGCAGTTCTGGATTAGTAAAAGAAAAATAAATACAGATGGCCAAGAAGGAGGAAGAGAGAGAAGCATCTGAGATGCTTGTGCAACTGTTTGAGAGTTGCATCATGCATGTGTTAGTACAGTAGTGGCAAATAATGTCTTAAATAAAAGCCAATAATAACTGCGACTACAAGATTTAGGCAGGATTATTTTGTATTAATATTTCTATTGAAAAAATGACAACAGCAGCTCTGCAGTGTTGCATAACTACTGGCAGGCGAAAGTGCTGGCACCATCATTGTTCATGATGAGGGCGGCTTATCTTAGCATCCGCACTGCGATGTGATGTGAGCATGCACAAAACTTGTTTTGCAAGATGTGATGCCATGTTAGACGGATAAATGTAAACAAGCCTGCTACGTCCTTACCAATAGCCTCAAATTTGTAATAATTAATCTATCTCTATATTTAATGATTCTTGGAAATATTTATATATTTAAGCACATTAATTAACAATTAATCATGTTAATTAATGTTAATTAACAATTAATCTTGTTAATTAATTAACAAGATTAATTAACAATTAATCTTGTTAATTAACAAGATCAAAAAAAGATTGGATCTTTTTTATGTTACCTCAGAAAAAAGATTCAATCATACCCTTGGCATAAAAAGATCCAATCATACTGCAGAAGAAACCTCCTGTCCATTCGTCTTAGCATTTTTGTGGCCATGCACACATCAGGAGGCGGTGGAACGTTCTATCTTAGGAGTGAGGGAGGAGGGTAAGGAGGGCGGGGTTACCTGTGGAGGGGGAGCGGGTCAGGTGGGACATGCGGTTGCCAGAGCTCTGGAGGTTAGCCTCCATGCTGCGGCTGTTCCTGACTGCCTCCAGGGAACGTAGGCTGGTACGGGGGGCCAGGTTAGGCATGCTGTGTCTCAACTCCTCTGCAACCACAAAAATGTATTCAACAACTGAATAAACCTCATTTTAAACTACAGCAACCGTCCCGGGAGTATGCTAGGCCTCGCACACGATGGTAACTCCTTACAAAGCTTTAGCCTACCTTCACTCTTGGCGAATTTGAGCAGCTCTGCGCTGGGACCCTGCAGAGAGCGCCTGGGCGCTCTTGTGCGCGGCGCCCCGAGTCGACTGCTGTACTCCTGGCCGTGGTTGGAGGTGGAGGGAGAGAGGCAGCGAGGCGAGCCCAGCGGCGACGGGGTAAAGCGATGCCGGCGTTGGGGAGCCGATGACAACTCGTCCTCTTCGTCCTCCAGGCTGTATGTGTCAAACTCCTGGTCGCTGTAAGTACCACCGCGGCGCAGGGATTGCAAAGACGTCGTGGAGCTGCGGCGAGACGCAGAGGCTGAGCTGGAAGCGTAATCCTGCCTAAGGCCTGTCACCAAAGAAGACGTCACAGTGAAGCAAAATTGCCCGTAAAGAAGTGATGCAGAGGAAGCACCAACAACTCTGTTTGACACACTAACTTACTCTCTTCTTGTAAGCGAGCCATGATCTGCACATCAGTGAGATCCTGTAGCTTGTAGCCCATAGAGATGGAGTCATCTGAGGTGCTGAGTTCGCTGTCTATTGAGGACTGGGAACTCAGGGCTGAATGCATGCTTGGGACAGCTGTAATAATAGATAGTGATACCTGTTACAGCAAAAGCTACATGTTACATAATGATGCAGAGATTTTAATATTATGGTGAGTAAAAAAAATAGCAAAAATCAACATCCAAAATCAATCTGTAATTCCTTTGTTGATGTTGTGAACACATCCTGGGTACTTTCCCCTGTTTGCACACAAACTTGAAAAAACAAAAATCACTTCGCAGGATGATTTGCACAACACAGAAGCAGGAAGTTGGTGTAAAACATTACAAAAATTTTACTGTCTTGCTTTGTTTACAGTGCCTTGTAAAAGTGTCCATATCCTGTCAATGTACAACAAGCAAGTAGTACATAAATGTAAAACAGAAGAAAAGGGATCCCGTAAATGTCCTATAAAATACACTGAAGTGTGTAGTGGTAACATGATAAAATGTATGACCTTTGCAAGGCGCTGTAAGTTAAATCTCTCCACCGTATTTTAGATTTCACTCCGTTTTAGCAAGGCAGCATTACTCTAGAAAGATTAATCTGCTCATGAGGTCCCCTGGCTGACAAACAAATAACGGATTAAGACCAATGCAAAACATGTTGCGTAAAAGATCTCAGACTAAACAGGACCAGATCACTTTGACCAGGCATTTTCAAGTTGATCCAAAAATTTGTTATTTGGAAAGTTGGGAAATGTCAATACTGTAGATCTTTGAAAAAAAAAAAAAAAAAAAACTATAGGAAATGAAATTAGACTCTACAAACTAAGCCACGTTTAAATTTTTCCAGTTGGAAAATTACAAGTAAATGTAAACAAAAAGAGTAAGAATTTTTAGACAGCCATATAAAATTTCACACTTATCATAATGCAATAAAATAGCATCTGGTTGTGACAAACACATCAGTAGTTTTACTTCTGATGTTTTTTGTCTGTGGTGAAGATTAATTTTTTTTTTGGTAATTAGCACTAAGTTACCAATTACAAATACATATTTAAGGATCTCCTTATTTGGCTAGCTTTGTGTGGTATTAGATGTGAAAACAAATCGTTGCCAGGCAGAAACTAGAAATCAGTCAAAAAAAACATGCAAAAGATTTTGGAAAATGGTTTGCAATGCTGGGAGACCCAAAGTAAAGTAGGTCAACATGCACAGGGTCAAGTGTGGCTCCTCAAAAGCCAGCACATTTTAACACACATGTAAACTGTGAATGTTAACATTATTCCCACCGTAGAAGCAGTGTGTTAATGTCATGCCATACCTGAGCTGCCACAGGTTAGTACGGATTTGTTAGTCGTTTTGTGGTACCCGGGAGAGATCAGGCCAGAGCTAGTCGAGCCTCCCTCTGACGGGCTGCAGTACATGGTTCTCCATCGAGACGCTGCGGGCAACAGGACAGGACAGATCAGATACCCGACATGAACGGAGAATGACGTCAAGTCTGAAAAAGCAGGCTAAAAGTATTGGATTAACGCATAAAACGCATGTGCTTGTTTAAATGATTAAGTCTACAGTCTTTGCTATCAGGTTGATACCGTTTTAAAAGGAGAGCAGCCTGGGGAACAGGGGGAGGGTAATCCAATCTAACCCATGACTGTATGCAGTTGTTCGGCTGTGGTGTGAATGGCTTTGTTATTCAGGTCCTGCAGCTTGCAGGAAGCCGACGCTGAGCATGTGATAAATAATGAATGTAGTCTGTTGGATCAGATGCAAACTTTCTATCCACGCACAAAAGAGGATCATCCACACTGAATGGCACCATTCAGACTTTACCGCAGAGCTCAAACAGACCAATTTGTGCAGATCTCTCAGAGAGGTGAACTGTAAGTAAGAGTACGAGTCAAGGAAGAGGAGGAAATGTGCAGAAATTTAATTTCCTTAAAAAAAAAAAAAATCCCATAGATTGGATTTGTTGCAGCAAAAAATATGCATGTTTTGTGTTAAAAGCGTACTCTGGTCCAAACGATTGATCAATGTCCGGCAAGCCATTTCCGTCTCCGGGCTGCGGTGGTCGAGGGCCTGCCGACACCACTTCAGCGGTGAGTCCGGACCTTGCTCTGCCACTTGCTTTCTTGGAGAAACATACAACCTGTGCAAGAGAAAATGAGGGGTTACACCTGGAGAAAACTGCAGGTAGGAACAGAAGAAATGAGAGCTACCTTCTTTTCAAAACTTCACAAAAGAAAACTAAAGCAACAAGTCAATTAACAAGTCACTAAGGGGTTTAATGACGAAGGAACTTGTTTGAAAGCAAAACGCAAACGCATTCTGTAACAAAAAGACTGGATGCCCTTCTTTTGTAGTCCGAGACTTTTTCAAATGTGTTGTCTGGGTGGATGATTGATCAATTCAAGGGCTGAGAAAACCTCTATTCAGGAGACATCAGCCGGAGATTTCCATGGCGGCTTGTGGGCACTTCTTCTGTGGCATCTACTGTTGCTCCGGCGACGGCAAACGGCCGTGAAGTCTGTGCGAGCTTTGAAGTGGTGACGATCACATGGGCTGATCTTTTCAGTTAAGATACACAAAGCAACGCTGGATAGACTGGTTCTGTAGAAATCAACAGCAAATCATCTTCCCATTAGGCAAACACAAAAGGTCCCGTTTCCCAGCGGAGCGAGCAACAACACGGGGAGCAATATTCAGGTCACACACCATGCTAGAGAGCTGGGAGGGCGGGTAGGGGACATGGAGCGGTAGGTGGCAGGAGAAGCTGCTTTCATACTGAAACTCTGTTTGTTCTGCAACAATGCTTGACCCATTCACACTGGTCGCCAGGTGAGATGTTAGTGGGGATTTAGAAGATGAAGGAATCAAAACCACATCAAATGCTAAACCCATGTGGAAAGGGTTAGGTGAGTTTTTGTGTCGATTACAATGTTAAAACACAAGGAAAACATGGATGACGTAAGAGTGCTTCACCTGCCACATGACTACCAAATCTTTTCAAAAGGCTTCTCAGAAAAATATGTGACAGAATTGAAAGGTTGCATTTGTGTCACATTAGCACTCAGAATCATAATGTTATAATCAATGTTAAAGAGGTAGACAATCACCTTAGGGGGAAATAAGAATCCTAAAGAGAGTCAGACATTTATATTTTTAGATTCAGGTTACATAATATCACAATGCGAGACTTACCAAGAAATATTAGTCAGACAAAAAATAGAAACTCCATGTGAATCTGGACGAGCAGTATTATGTGGGAGAAGATATTCTGTCCAACTGCAATTTCTCCCCTACACACAAAACACTAAGGTGGCATATGACGAACACTGCACATCACCCTGAACACACTGTGTTCAATGGAAACGTGGTGGTGGGAGCATCCTGCTGTGGTTTCCTCAGCAGGATGGCAGGCAAACCGCTGACAACATTTATGAAGCAAAACATGGGATAATCCTGGAAAAAAAATCTATATGAGGCTGAAAAAGACTGGAGGTTCAGATATGAGCAGGACAATGACCCGAAACATACAAGCAGAACTTCAACACAACGCTTTATATCTAAAGAATAAGACTGAGCTTTAGGGTAAAAAGTTAAATCTCTAGGTGAAAAAGATTTGCAGTTGTATTAGCAGCATTAGGTGGTTCTGAAAAACATTTAGTACAAATTCACACCACACTTTTTAGATTTCTATTCATTAATTTTCCTTTAACTTCAATAATTATTGGGAAAGCTGTGTAGGTGTACCACAGGATGTACAAAACAAAAATACGACTATTGTGGTTGAAACCAGACAAAATGTGGAAAAGTTTAAGAGGTTATGAACATCTTTGCAAGAGAATGCAAAGATGAGCATCTCCTTCGGCGCTACACTGCATCTAAAAATAAAACAGTATTTTTTAAATGTGGGGCATCTAATTAATCACTCAGAAATAAATAATAATAATAAAAAAAACAGAACAAAACAGTCTTGCCACACGTGGGGCCCCCACCTCAGATCACATGCTGCGCAATCCACCTCAAAGCAGTTTAGCCATCCGCCAACATCCAGGCCAGATCAGATTATGCTGCAATGAGGATTACCCCATGTTTTGGCGATGATAACCTCACAAAGCCCATATGGTATGGCTAATAATGTGAAGCTGAAAAAGAAATAAGCTGAGTGGTTTGGCTGTGGAGCTCTATTAGATCAGGAAGACCGTTGTTCAAATGTGGAAGAGTCATGAGTAGCATGTTGCTGGTCATTCTTCATGCAATATAAGATTGAAAGGTAAAAAAGCATCAGTTACTGTATGAAGCATAATGATGAATTATAATAAAAAGGTTGAAGCAATTTGTGTCAAATCAAGCTAATAAAGCTTGATTTGTGTTTCCTGAAACAGATTTACTTATTTTGAGGCGATACATTGAGAATGGCATATATTTTAGGTCAAATTATGCTCACCATAACACATCAAGCACAATTCTTTTTTTTTTTTGCTTGTCTCATCTTTTAAATTACAGATATGGCTGTCTGAGCTGCACGAGCTCAGAACGAAGGCACCAGTTTGATGCTGAGCTTTTCTGTGTGTCCAGATGCTGCCTAGTTTCTGCCCTGTGGGGGAGTTTCACACTTCACAATCCAGCCATCAAATGGAAAGGTACAAATGACTCATGTGGCTGAAGGGCCTCCTTTATATACACGCACCAGACATTATGAAATGAACCGTTAACTGTGCCTTCTTTGCATAACTAGAAAACATAGAGAACATACAGAGAAAATGGGACCTACCAGCTGTCCTCCTCCTCTACCTCCAAACACTCATCTTCCAAATCTAGGACATCCACCTCATCCAGCGCAGTTTGGTCCACACCTGAGTCACTCTCTGTGAGCGTCTCTGACTCGTAGCTCTCCTGAGAGGGGCTCTCAGGGGTCTGGCTTTGCCCCTGAGACCGTTCGCTGCCGTTTCTACATGTTAGAGAAAGAAATCTCCCACACGGGCCCAGATCTTCCTCTTCCACCCTGTCCTCCTCCTCGTCGTCTTCCAGCCTGCTGATCACGGGCAAAGGGGACATATCTTCCCCACTGCTGTTGTTGTCCTGAGAGGGTGACAGTTTGCGATCTGAGCTGCCCGGTTCTCCACTGTGGCCCACCCTGACCTGATCACAGGTTAGCCTCTTGTTGACATTGTCAGCGACACTCAGGTTGCTATTGGCTCCTCTGGGGATAACAGTCTTGGCTCCCCTGTTGCGCAGCGTCTCATTCTGGACCTCCAACCTGCGAACCAGCTCTTGGAGCTTCCGCACCTCCTCCAGCTCCACTCCAGCCAGGTCATGACCCCTCTCCTCGGCCTCTTCACACACGGGATCCGAGCTCTCCGTGAGGCCGGTGGGCCTGCCGCTATCGGGCTCAGGGACCACACCGGAACTGTCCGGGACCACCATGCTGCTCCTCTGTTGGGAGACACCGCAACACATGCTATATGACACAAACGCTTAACAATTCTGCCTCTTTCCGTTACATAAACGTATTCACCCAGTACACTAGCTCAAATGTAAACACGCTATTCACATCGGTCTTAGCTTTTGTTTCCACTTATCTTCTCGTAATGTCATTGCTTCAGATGAGTTATTAGATGCTGTATAAGCTAATTATTAGCCTAAAATTGCGACACTGTGTTGCTACCGAGACAAACACCTCTCCCTGCCTAATGCTCGCATGCATGCTAACAACAACAGAACCGTACCGGTGATTCAGCCGTGCTGTCCCTGCGAGCTGGTGACTGAGCCTCCCGCCACTCAGAGCTCAAACCCTCCACAGCAGCACAGGGGACCGCATGAATGGAGACGCTAATTACAGCCACCAGAAAACGACCCGCGGACCGAAAGCGACTATCCAAACAGTGAAGCAGGGAAAGCAAGCTAGTCCATCTTCTGTTGTTGGCGAACGCATCGCACAGCTGCTAACTAGCTTGATGATGGAATTAGTTAGCCCAGTTCAGTTGAGCAGACCTGCAGCGGAGCATCACTCGCCCCTCCCCCTTCGACTTATCCTGTTGGTTAGCGCCCTCTATTGGAGAACCTCGCACTGCAGTAAGACGCTTGTGATACAAAATTAAAGCCGCTATGTGTCGCTGTGCCAAACAACGCGTCCAACTGTAGGGGGGACAGATTATGTCTTTTGGTGTGCCCGCTCCTGGCTCATAAATAACAGTGACAAAAAACACATCGACTTATGAAATTATCGCTATTTAGCTAATTGGAATAGGCTACAGACAAAACAAAAAGCTGCTGTGATACCTGTATCCTTTACCCATTTTTATCTTTTAATAAATCAAAACATTTTATTTAGATTTTGGGACAAGAATTTAGGAACTTTCTACACCAACAATCCACACAGGGATCCAAAATTTCAATTAATATGATTCAAGTGTACACACCCCTTCTTATAGTTACAGTGTGCAAATATTATGGGTGTGCAACCAGATAGGTATTCAAATACACAGTAGTCATTCAATCAATCTGTTAAAAATAACAGAACTTATTTCCACTTACAAAATGTTCAACAATAAGTGAGTCATTTAAATCATTTAGCATCAAGTTCAAAAATGTACATGCAGTTTTGCATTTTCAAGTGTATGACCTTTGATCTATGGTTTATTCCTACTGACAGAACTGGTGTAGCCATGTCAGTTTCCTAAGCTGCATTGTTTACATGCACATTTTCAGTTCTGCCTATTTTTCATAAACTGAAGTCAGACTTTTTTGGGAACTCTTTATTGTAAGGTCCCATCAAACTGGGACAATTTTATTCCACAGTAATGTAAAAAGACCAAAGTAGTTTGCTTGGATGATTTTTCCTGTCATGTACTTGCATGCCGTGAGAAAAACATGCCCCAACAGAGATGGTGTGGAAAAACCCAGCACAAGTTTGAGCAATTTGCAAAAAGAGTCAGAGAAGAAATCAGTCTGGATGCATTTCAGCAGAAACGCAACACAAGTTTGCTGTGTTCTGTGTATTCTGTCATTTAGGAAGAACAGCAAATGCAATAGTCACAAAATATGTAATTACATTTAGAAACTAAAATTTAGGTTGAAAAACCAAGATACAAATTGTTCTGCCAGCTCAGATGGAAATATATTCTTAACCACTCTTCTGTCCCTGCAAGCCCAGACCCGTTGGTGCGTGAGGGACCTTCATCAGAATGCTAACACAAAAATAACATAAATATTTTGGTTCCAGATCTTGCAAAGGAGATAACCAATGTTTTTAAGAATAACAATGTTAACAGAACATGCATCAACCCCAGGATTACCAGACAAGATCATGTAAGGCAAACCAAAACAGGTTTTAAATTGAATGCTGCACCATCTTATAACTGACAGTGGCAATTTTGTTTGAGATGATTTTTGTTTTATTTTACTAAAGAACTGTGCAAAATAAATCTGTGGTCATTGTGTGTTCTCAGTTTACTTGATATTTAGATCCAACAGAACATCTGGTTGAAAGTGTTGGAATGTAAAAAATGTGAGGCACGCTTTGACAAAACTCCTATGGATCTTGAATGATTTCAACATCTGACATGTTAAAAGTGAATTTTGAACAGACAACACAGTGACTCGTATTAAGCAAACCATTTGTCACATTGATTTTTATTAAAACAAAAATATGTTTTTTTTTTCCTTTATTCTTCTCTACATTTTAATTAAATGCACCATTTACAGGCATACTTTTGGCATTAGTAACAGTGAATTACGTCATTGCAGTATATTTGCATTTTCATTTTTGTTTAAGTATACGTCCAACACTCAATTAACTGCCTTCGGTTCAACACTGTGTAAAATCTTGAGAAAGAGCACAAGAAGTACCCATTACGTTTAGATACAAGTTGGATTACGTTGAGAGCATTCAATCACTTTGAGCAACCTTTAAACCCATTTCCATTAAAACATGGCAGACAGCAGTAAAGATGTAGATGTAGAACTCTGAACTGGAAGACAGGCAAGGTGATCAAGAAGGACAGAAGAAGAAGGAAGAAAAATCATGGCAGGAGTGTTTCAGTTGTTCCCCTCTTTCATGGCCTTCTTCTCTTCTTCAATTTCTGTGTGAGCACAAAAGACAGATTGATGAGAATTGTATCTTTGGAATGACTTTCATACTGTAAAATATAAGATTACTGTCAAATATTTTGTTCACAACCTTCTGTCAAAGAAGGTTTATGCAGGGTTGAAAGGAGAAACAGGAAAAAAAAAAAATAAATTATGTCAATATGAAAACCATTAGATTTTTCTTAACTGGAGGTCCTGTATCATAAATACATGCACTGCACACAGTAGTGATTGTGGATATGTGGTATAGGTTTATGGTATTTATAATTCTCTAGAATTTGAACCAGTAGTACAGTAGTTGTGTTTATATAGCAACTCCCACAACAGATGGTTTTCCACATAAATTTTCTGAACTGCATTCCAGTGTCAGATGTTTCAACCTCTGAGTTTCCAAAAATTATCAGGTGTGCGTGGGATACAGATGAAGAAGCACTCCTGTAAAATACCACAAACTAGCACTTCAATCTAAAACTGCTGTCCCAATGTTACTATGCATGTTGGTGCATTGGAAGAAGGTCTAATATAAGGAAATAAAATGGATTTTGAGGAACGTCAGGTTTTGTTCAGTCTTTGAAGCATAAGTTTCCATTCTGATGTACTGTCTTGCTGAATAGTGGATGTATACTGGGATCAATGGAATTAAATTTACTTTTGTTCATAAGGTTCAAATTGTGCATCAGGTGAGTTTTAAACTACTGCAGAAGTAGTACTAAAAAATATTCACATATTTTTTGGTTTTCATATAATGTTTTCTATTTTAAAGTTGTGGCCTTCAAGTAACCTTGAATATTTAAGTGACATATGTTGGTTTCTTCTTTCTAAGCTTAATTTTAATGGTTTTTTATCTGAAATTCAGGCAGTTAAAGTCAGAGCAACACAGGACAAATTCCACTGTGGGCACTGACTGAGAAGGGCTTGGTATTGACACACCTATTGGTGGAGAGCACAACCAGGGGTGTGTCAGAGGAAACAACGTCTTCTCAGATAAAAATGCAAGATTAGGTATTATTTTTGTAATGAGTGTTTATTTAAGAAAGCAAAAGTAAATGAGTTTGTTCTTTTTTTTGTTAATTTTTGCCTCTAATAAATGCAAAGCAAAATATAATATTGGCATAAAAAAAAAAAAAAAAGGTTCAGATATTTTGTTAGGGCTTTCATAACAGAAAGCCCTAACAAAATTATCCAAAATTATCAGTGGTCCAAAGGGCCTATTAAACAGAATTTATGAAAGTTATGAACAGAAAGAAAAATCAAGTGAAAAGTCATAATAAATTGTTACTATTTAAAGCGAGCCTTCAGAGGTTGTGCTAACCCCCCCAAAAAAACAACACCTCAAGAGCTGCCACTATCTGTTAGTCTAAATATAAGTTACTCATTCAGAAAAAAAACAAAACAAAAAAAACCCTTTGCCTTCAGCTAATTATTACCAAAGCTTTAAACCAACCACCAGACATGAGCAGCATCTTCAATAAGTGACTGGAGGTACATAGAGTTATGAACATCCTTATTAAATATTTTGCATTAATTACTTTAGTATCTCTGGTCTTAAACCTTCCGTCATCCTGTTTTAAAGAGAACAGTGAATTCAATGCTACCATTGTGCTATGGTGGCCATAAATTTATCTCCCTCCTTTTATGAAGTGTTCCAGTGAGAAACTCATAAAATGAACATGTGCCAGCAGAGACTCCTGTTTCCCAGCTTCCCCTGTGGCACACCAGTCTGGGCTAGATTTAGACTAAGAAAGAGGTAGATCAGCCTCTGGAGGCAAAGAATGAGCATTTTGAGACACTTTTCACATTTAAGAGAACCTAAATGAATTACTCTCCTGTATGGTCGCTATTTACTAAAACAAACAAAAAAAAAACCCAGTACATTTTCTCCTCGTACTCATCAAGAAATAAGGAAGCTCTTTGGGGTTATAAAATTTATAATAATTGTAAAAAGATAAAACAGGTCCTTATAAATCAATCACTTGCATAATGCACTTGTGGGCGGCATTATGCATAGACATTTCATAGAAAAGAGGGATTTGCTCTCAGGTGGCTGGGTGTGTACACTCTTCTGATCTGTGATGCAATGTTTGCCTCTCGTAAAGCTAGGAAGGGAGGAGCTGAAGCACAATGGAGCCAAGTAAAGAAAAGGTAAAATTTGAAGCAGGTGTGGACAAGACCGACTTTGGTCAACCCAAGACTCTCACAACTCCCCCTCTCCGTTTTAACACCTACCCTCCTTGGTTGGGAGTCGGTTTTTCTCTTCCGTGTTCGTCTTCTTGAGCTTCTGCTTGTTAAACTGCTCCACTTCTTGGTTGACTGGATTGTTGTCGCCCATTTTGGAAGAGTTCTGTGTGAAAAAAGGGGAAGACGAATGCAAATATGAGGTGCATATGACAACCAATCTGCAGCGCATGCCCATACAGAGTGGGGAAAAAAACCTGAGTTACACCTAGATTGAAAAAAAAATAAATAATAAATAGAGGTCTATTTTGAAGGCACAACACGTAGGCTAGTCAGATTTTATGCAAAACCCTCAACAGAGAGCTTTTGTTGGGATTTTGATCACACATTTCACTGTTACAGTGGAGTAAACTGAATGGGGAGGTAAAATGATGAAAATGCTCACTGATTTCCATTTGTGTGTGGATATTGAAATGTGTCATTTGAAATGAGGTTAATACTCATTTCAGGAAAAACTACACAAGTATTCATTGTGCATGCAAAATTAAAGGCACAACCTTCGTGGGATATAGCCAGCCCACTAAAATCTTATCTGCATGACGAAATTCTGAACCACATGAAACGTACAAACAAGCGGACGCACGATGCGACAAAACAATAGCATTAAGTGATTTATTAGTCAAGCTTCCCTTACAGTGAAGAATGCAGGAGTGTCAGATATGGCAGAACGGTATAACCGGGCAATTCGCATGCAAAAACAGCACTGCTTTATAGTGGCCTACAGCAAGAATGTTATATAACAGCTGGCAAAGACTCGTGAGACCTCATACACATAAAATAATTTATTTCAGATTACACTGATCCTGTTTTTTTTTTAAGCCCAAAGTTTAATCTGCCAAATGACAGAAGTGGTAAAAAGGTGTTTTTACCTGGTACAGCGGTGCTCAGTGAGACGGTTCTCTCCAGGTAAGATGCGCCTGTGTGTAATCTGTGCAAAGCTCGGGGTTTAAATATGGACAACACGCCCTTCTACACGCCAACATGGACACTATTGCTCTGCTTCTCATTGGCTCCCACACATCAGAGGGAAGCTTTTCAACTGGACACGCGTCATATTACACTTTAGTGTACTTCCACCAGCCGTCCTGTTATCACAATTCGTTGCTTAGATAAACCTTTTTATTATTATTATTATCGCCCCTACCTATCGCAAGACAAGCGAGGGCTTTTAGAATTGTACGTACAATCGTACATATTGTCATACGTGCGATTGTAATGTTGAATCTTTTACAACATCTCCATCTAGTGGCCTGCATTTGACATGACACCACTAGCCGATAATGGATGACAGAAAGAAAATGCAGCAATGCATAATTGATAAGATTAGTTTACTATTGCATCTTGATGAGGAAGTAAGCGAGCATGGTGTATTGATCCGATGCGAAGTGGTAGTGCTGGTTCACTGTTACACAGCACTTCAATACAGTGGCGGATCTTGCATAAATGGTGCCCTTATCATTTTGCACTTCACACACAACCAAATACACACCAACCCCCCAAAGTTTATGTAGGGAATATTAATATATATTTATATAAATTTTTATAGCTGTAAGGAAAGAATAAGAATGGAATAATATTGATTTAAACAGGTAGCTAAATAATATGTTTGGACTAAGTATGCCTTCTTCACAAATGTTCTGTAATCACAGCAGAATGATTAGGTCAATCTTTGATCAGACCGTTTTTGTGCTTTTCATTCTTGCTACAGTCTTTGGTATTTCCAAAGCCAAGGAAATATTGAAAATACTGTAAATCTTTTAAAGAAAAGAAAAAAACATATAAATCTCAAACCAAACAACCTGTTTTGGTTGAGATCTGACCTCTAAACATGTAAGATCGTAGATGATCAAATGGAGTCCAAACATAAAAACATATAAATAAATAATACACCAACAATTTAAAAATGGTAAAATCATAAACCACAAATCAGACACTATATCAGCGTTGTGCAGCATGGAGACCATCTGCAAGAAAGTTTAATTCTTAAGGAGGACTGTGCTCTCAGTATGACAATAACCTAAAGCATTCTAGTAAATCTATCTAGTCAAAAGGGACTAGTCAAAGCCCAGATTGTGCTATTTCAGAAAAAGGGAGCAAAACTCGCTATGAGAAGATAAACCAGACTTCCTTCTCAGGTAGAATACACATTTTTGTAGATAATCTTTGTCTTATGAGTGAAACAATGTAAATTTTTGTTGTCTGTTTGCAGGTACATTTCTCTGTTCTTCCAGACTTTAAAAAAAAATTATTAGATTTTGAATTGTGAACATTTCTAGATTAAAAAAAAAAAAACTTAATGGGGTGTCCTAATTTTTCACAGAAATGTATAGTAAAATATTTGTCAGTCAGTGACAAATGGCTGTCCTTTTTTATTTTTTACAGTATATGTAAATATGTAGTTGTATCTGTATTTCTACATGAAAACTGTAAAAAAGGACTAAAGATTTTTTTAAAGGCAAACAAAGTTTATTATTCAAAAATCAGTTAAATGGTTTTCAGCACCTAAAAAGTCACCAACAACAACCATTGATACAAAATGCATAAAAAATAATCATTTAAGATTAATTTAAATTGACAATCTGGAAGACAATAAATAATTAAAAGGTCAAACTGACACAGTTGGTTTACAACATTATGATTTAATGTTGTTGTTTTTTTTCTGGGTGCCTGTAAACCA
Source organism: Brachyrhaphis roseni (assembly GCA_903066815.1). Taxonomy (NCBI): domain Eukaryota; kingdom Metazoa; phylum Chordata; class Actinopteri; order Cyprinodontiformes; family Poeciliidae; genus Brachyrhaphis; species Brachyrhaphis roseni. The sequence goes on from CAEFZY010043805.1 coordinate 33,007, forward strand.
CGTCTTAAGCTGCTACCTTGTTTATCAAACCTCATACCAACAACAATAACATTACTTACAGGATAGTGTATATAAGTGTTTTGATACTGTGCTGCATGTAACATTGTCTTAATTGAGGTTCATGTATTTAAAGGTAAACTCTTGATTAATTTTTCACTGATACAAATGATTTTTGGGGGATCTTCTATTACCCATATGTGCCCATTTTTCTTAAATCGGAGGCTTTTTGTTGTATATTTGAAGTTAAGTGACTGCATGGTTATCTGATCACATTTGTTCAATAAAGACACCGACTGTGTTCTCAAGCTAACCATTCTATTAGCATAAATGTCAGACTATATATTTCACAAATATGTAACAGCATTGCAATGAGCACAAATTCCCATAAAAGTCAACAAGAACAAAGGCAGTTCTTTTTTTAACCAGCACCAGAATCTGCATAAAACTTGAGGAACATGAGAAATATTCACCAAAGCTTCTTGGCAGTAGTGATATTAGTTTGCATTGTTGCACATAAAAAAGGCAGCATGTTGTCTTCATCAAGGCAGGTGTGCTACAATGATTTAAAGAGATCAGTCAGTATTTTTAAGTTAGGTTGTTATAAGCAGTTCATATTCGACATGCAGAACATCACTTTCTTTGTATTTCATTCGTTCATAACAAATCAAGATTAACTGGTCCCAGAGGTTGGAGCTACGTTGGTCCAAAATAAATCCATTTTTTAACGTTTTACAACTCCAGTGACAAAAGAAAAAAAAAGACTTTACGTAAAAAAAAATTCATCAACCATGTTTGCATTGGGTGGTTAAATACAAAGAAACTGATGATTATTTACAGAGGAACTGGATCTAGGAGGTGGTGCTCCACCAACCTTGAACAAGACATTTAGCATTGCCAGTCAGAGTAACTGCAGAAAACTAAAGGAAGTGTAAAAAAAAAAAAAAAACAGTAAAAATAACATTCATTTCAATTGCAAGTGAATGTTGTTTCACTTGCAATTGAAATAACATTCACTATTAGACTTTGCACAAAGGAATCCCACTGCCTCCAACCTCAGTTTATTGTGAAAACAATCAGCTTTCATGCAAATAGCGGCTCTAACACAGTCACAGGTCCAGGAGTAATTTTAACTGAGATATGGAACACCTGAGTTTTACTCTGACGAATCAGAATTTCTTCTGTAAGAAAGGCCTCATTAAGTGCAAATATGATACAAAGCTTTGTTCTTCTGATTTAGTAGATTTTTGAAGTCTAAGAGCAGGGTTGATGCAGAATAACTTTCAGCATCCCCGTTCAAGAGGACCCTTTCTGTTGTCTGTCATAAATAGCTGTGGTGATTCCCCACGTAATGCATGACCTTAGGATAACAAGGGTCCCTCCTCGATACAACGGAACCAAGCTATGATTCCGAGATTTCCACAGCTGCCTCCAACATGCAATGACACCCTTAACCTCTCCTCCCACCTGGGCTTGCATGTTTGCTACCAGCACAGACAGAGGGTACAGAGTCAAGCTGATTACCATCGAGGTCAGCGTTCCTGAGACGAATGAGGAGGCCATGGGAGAGAGTCCCTGTCCCTCCACAACAGCACACACAGGCCCCTTCAGGCCAAAATACAGGGAGCTGCCGAGGGCGTTGCGGGCTGCGATGGGCAGGAAGGCTCTGTAATAGCCCTGGCTAATCCTTTCTACCTTCAACTTCATGAGAACCCTCCTCAAGGACGGTAGATGCTTGTCATTGTGGCCATTCTGCAGCACATTCTGAACTCGCTCGAATGGGGTGAACACCACAGCTTCCACAATACCTGCCCCAAATCCAGCCAGAGCAGGTAGGGCAGCGGCCGAGGTGGTGGTTGACAGTGAAAGATAACGGAGGAGTGTGTCCTGGAGGCCGAAGAGAAGCGTGCCATTCAGGGTCCTCATCAGGAGTGGTGGAACCACGCCCCTGTAGAGCTTTAGAGGACCCTCTTTATAGAGCTGTCTCACTGCCTGGTGCACTGAGGCGTTGTGGATCTGTTGACGGAAAATGGTCTTGTAGACGGGAAAAACAAATACGGTGGGGACCGTTGACACCAAGCTGGAGGTTCCTCCGTGTAAGTAGCTTTGAAGGCGAATGATTGTGTTCTGAGGGCCTCCATCCCCTTGTTCGTGATCAGGACTTCCTGCCATCCCTGAGCTAGGAAAATTTAATTTGCAGATAGTGTTAGTCTTGCACTGATATGAGACGAGCTCAGCAGAAAACACAACATTTATACACCGATTCTATAAAATAAAATCCAAAATTAAAAATAAAAAAACATAAGGAAGCAATTGGGACAAAATTTTTATCATCTCAAATAAACAATCATATTAATAATTTAGACATTGTGTTTCCCTGGGTCAAAGATATTATATAACATACAGGCCCATTTATTCCACTCACAGCCCACTAGACTGGACAAGACTCATTTTAGCACCATAAATCATGTAACAAGGAGTGGCACCAAAGAGGTCAAGTCTCCATAACAAGCCTTGCATGCTGTCAATTGTATGCTAATAAGTATAACAGGCATGCACTCAGCAGTGATGATTCTTACTTATCAGGAATAAAGACATTTGTAGAAACATACTGTACTATATATATTTTTGTCATACTAAAAATGGATACTGTTTATCCTTTCTGAAGAAAGGATAAATACTGAAATACTAGAATTATAAGGCTTAAAATCTTTGGAACTGTAAGTCTGCTGTATTTTACATGCACAAGTGAAACTTGTATGGTTGCAGCAGTAGTTTCCAATCCTGATTTTCAGGCCCCTTAACCTGCAGATATGTTATGTTAGATATGTTAGATCTCTGTTCCAGATCACCTGTTTCAAATGACTGTATGATTTCCTCTACATGTCATCTAGTGCTGCTGAAGCCTGTTAATCACCCTGTCATTAAAGTTAGGTGTGTGGCAGCAAGCCAGGAGCCACATAAGTCATGAAGGAGGAGAGAAGCTTGAAGACCAGGGTTGGGAACAACTGGGTTAGAGACAACAGCTGGTTCTAGCCCAGCTTCCGCCTGAATTCACCCCTGGTGATAAGTGCTCCCCTTTCCTGTTTTTTTTTTTCAATTGATTCTGTTAGTTTTTAAATCAGTCTAAACACATATTTCAAAATGTAAATATTGTTAAAGGTACAGAAACGTATATAAAGATTTTGAATAGTGGGGAAAAGAAAGAAAAAAAACCCCATCACATTAAGTTGCATGTCATGTGCATGAAACAAAACTGCTTTCATTTTTTATGAACGCGCTCACAGTCGTCAGTCTCACAAAAAGATGGTAGTGGCTAAATGTGGTCTCAGTTAAATCCTGTACCGTTATTTTATTTTTTATTTTTTAAAATTAAGGCCGCACAAACGCCTGTTTCACTTCCAGTGGGCGACACAATGGACGAGTTTAATATTTCAGCATTTGACAACAGAAAGAGACTTACCGTTTCTATACGAGGCGCGGCTTTAAAAATAACAGGATGCTTGAGGTTAATCCGCCGGTGCCTCTGGTCCGCCCACTACGATTTACGGATTTACGTCACCAATCAGTCAATTACATCATCGCGTAATTCACCACCGTGAGACAGATTTGTGTTCATGTTGTAAACCTTTTTAACTGCTTTATGGTGTAGCCGTGGAGAATGACTGCATTTGCTTGCTTTTTAGATATTTTACATAACAGTGCTGACAAACTATTAATGTAATCTAAATGACAAATTACTAGCAGCCCCGTTTAAGAGAGCTCTATAAAATAATGCCTAAGATATGGCAGGCCATTTAAGCATAAAATCGGCTTCACTATACTTCCACTCCAGATGTCCGATGACTAGACATATTTGTTATATTTTGAAGACACAAAGTGCCTGTTTGAGTAATTTCTAATTACATAATTACATTCTGACTAATATAAATTATGTCAGGTTTAGTTGCAGTCCTATGGAGACTTCAAGATTTCCAATGATAACTTGAGATATCTCCTTTTTATTCTAATTAGTCATAATTCTAATTAGAGATATCTTAGATTTGACTAGTGGAAATAAAATTGCAGATATATTAAAAGCAAAAAATGACTAGGTAAAACGAATTTAGAGATAAATATATCAAAAATAGATTTTTGATAATCCATCATTTTCAGATTGGAAATGGGTTGACAGCAGCTTTTCAAATTCGTTTTAAGTGCAATGAGTACAGTGTGTGTGGGGGTGGGTGTGTGTGTGTGTGTCGGAAAAGAATGCATAGAAGAAATTATTTTCATATTTTAAGGTTCAGGAAGTTTGCATTCTCTGCATATTCCAAACTAATGAGTTCTTTTTACTACAATGTGTCATTGTTTGACAGTTTTGTGGACACCCAAGATTCTGCAGGCAGCTGTTTGGACAGTTCATACGCAGGGAGGCTTATGCACGAGTTCTTCATTCAGATATCAAAAAACTTAATTTTGACTACTAAGTTTGAGATATCTTTAATTGTGACTACAAATGTAGGTGATGCTTCAAATGATGTCCTTTGTGATAACTTGAAAGGCATCTCAAGTGAATATATTTAGCATTACTCTTGATACTAGTCAGAATGTGAAAGCAAATATATTAAATTACCATTCAGGACAGTCAGAATGCAGTTGTATCTAGTAAAACCCATCTAAAGTGGAACAGATTGTCAGACGAAGTAGATTTTATGTTATAAACGCTTGCCAAACTTAAATAAATTAGATTTATTTAATTCTGACTTTAAAGTCATAATTCCGACTTTAAAGTCATAATTCTGACTTTAATTTCAGAATTCTGATTTTAAAGTCAGAATTTTATTGATTTATTTATTTTTGGTGGCCCTAATTCTCTCCTGTACACACACGTTTTTATTTCCTGTAGAAAAATCCAATCCCTTCTTATTCTATGTAAATTTGGTTGGGTAAAATTAAAATCCATGATAAATAAGTGCTTTCAACAAAGTTGTATTTGTCAGGTCATTTTTATATGCAGAGTTGATGTCTCAGATTACTAATTAGATTAGAAGGCTTTAAACACTGATATATGACAGGAGAATACCTGTAATTATACCACTAGTGATTTTGTAAAGCAAATAAAACTCTGTACAGGGGATTGTTATTTCCACCCATAAAATAAAAGTTTGAAGTGAAATGAGTTTAGATAACAGTTATGCTTCTGGAATGTAGATTAATACAGTTTCACTTCCTGTATGTCTGAAGCATAATGTTACAAAAGAAGAAAAAAAAAACGGTTTTCACTTTTGCACATGCAAGCACAAATTGAGAAAAACAAAAACATTTAGTTAGAAAACAGGCATAGTTAATCAGAGAAAGCCTTCTAAACTTGCCATACTTGCATGAGGCTTCTGTGTTTGGAGTATAAACATACTTTCCATGATGCATGCAGGCAAGAGCTCACTCCATCTTCCCCCCCCCCCATCTCAACCATGAATTTGCAAAGCTTTTAACTCAAAAGCCTAATACATTTTTTCTTCACGTTTGCAAATCTGCACTGATAGGACAGTATAAATGTTTGCAGCTGTTGCACAAGGAAACCAGAAAAATCTTAGGTGCATCACCTTTTGCAAGGTGATGCAAAGTAAACTCCATCTCTCAACAGTGACTAACTTAGGATAAAAGAGGAGACCATAAACTTATTTTGGCATATTCAAATTTATTGAGAATGCATCCCTCAAACACTTGGTGCATTCCTTCTACTGTAAAAGAACACAAAGACTTGAGTTTTGCACATTAATGACAACTTTTTTTCTTCCAGGCATACAAAACACAAAAATAGCAGGTGAAGATTTCTGAAGGAAGCTCCAGCCCGCAGAGACCCCAAGCTAAAAACCTGACTACTTCTTTATCTTCATTTTAGACTCCAAAAAAAAAAAAAGAAAAACACCTCCACTGGGCATTCCCCACTCAATGAGGGCACCTCAAGAGTTGAAAGAAACATCCTAAAAAGATCTCGTTTTCAGCCTGCAAGACACCTGAAAGCTGTTCATCAGTGAGAAAACTAAAAGCAAAGGAAGAAGAAAAGGGAGGGTAGTAGAAGACTAGAGGGGAATTCAATTTCATTTCAGACTTTTGAGGCACTCTTGGTTGAGTGGAGCTTCAGTGGCACTGTAAACTAGTTAAATGCACATTCAAATGGAGTAACTGTAATCCTTTCAAGCAACAGAGAAACTGCAGTCATTCATTGTAACAGAAAGCACTGTAACAGCTTTATATAACAGACGCTTCTCCTGAGCACTGGAACCTGCCGGGGGTATTTATAGAAGCTCTTTGACAACAAAGTGACACGACGATCAGGAGAAAACATGAGTTAAATGCACTGAAAGAAACACAAAGTTCACAGTGGATAAATACTTCATTTACCCATACACATAAATAAGCCTGTCTAAAACTGGTAGCTTGCGCTTGCTTCGGCTCCCTGAACATCAAGGGATTTCATTTCAGACTTAAAGGGTGGAGGATGGCGAGTGAGGCGGGTGACAGGGGCTGCATTAGTAACAGACATGACGGCTGATTCATTCATTTGTTGTTTATTAGCAGAACAGCTCTGTTAATGGTAGTGTTTGGGGGCATTCCCTCTTCTCGTATTTGGTATTAACTGAGCACAGATGATGGCGTTGCTACAGGGGGACGTGGCTGAAAAGGTAAGATACAGATTCCCCGTTGTGAGTTCTGCGAATGGCCTCTGCTAGAATCATGGAGATGTCTATCACCTGGAGGAAGAAAAGAAACACATTACCAGAGCAGGATTGCACAAACTGTTCATCAAACTTAAGTGTCTGAATCACAAAAGTCTATCAAGAAATAAAATCCCCTTGCGCTATTCACATCTTGATTTTTTTTATATCTCAAACCTGTATTTTGGGACAATGCTTCATCTTCTCCTCCTGAGGGATTGTGTTGGTGACGACAACGGCTTCAAAACAGGCGTTGTTGATGCGTGAAATGGCTGGACCAGAAAAGATGCCGTGGGTCAGGATGGCATAAACCTTTGTGGCACCCGCAGAGATGAGTCTAGAGTGAAAGAAAGAGCACAGGACAATGCTGAAATCTAACATGTTTCAATACAAATGCAGTTCTCTCTGAGCTTCATTAACAAATGCCTAAGCCTCCTGTTGGGCTGCACACTTTCTTCAGGGTTCCTCCACATTTTTTTCAAGTAAAAATGTCACCCTTTTTTTTATGTGTTTTGAAGGATAATTACAAAACTGTACTGTGGGTGGGATGGATGGAAGATATGAATGATGGAAGGAAAAGATGAATGACAGTAGAACACAGAATAAACAAAGAAATGGACAGTTGAAGAGATGGATGGGTGAATAGATAAAACAAATAAAAGATCATGGATGGATGCAAGTTTTAGAGCAGATTACACCTAATAAAATCAGGAAACAAATATATTTTTAGATTCTAGCTTCATTTTCCATACCTATCCAGACCTGGAAAATGTGTATATAAAATTCAATGTTATCCCAGAGTATTGCAGACTAAATAGGAGCAGGGTTTACTTAAAAAGCAATGTGATGTAGCTTACTTATCAGCAGCATGGCAGATTGTCCCACAAGTGTCAGCCATGTCATCCACCAGAATTGCAACGCGATCCCTCACATCTCCGACAAGAACCATACGATCAACCTCGTTTGCCTTTTTCCTCTCCTTGTGAATTAGCGCAAAGTCCACATTCAACCTGTCTGCAATCGAGGTGACCCTGCAGAGGGAGGACACAGAGTTCACAAGCTGAAGGTAATCACTTCAAATGGCTTGTTAGGGTGGTATATTCTGTCAAAAAAAACAAAAAAACAACCCAAAAACAAAACAAAAACAAACAAAAAACCATCGCTGCCAGGATGAATATTCTTTAAAATAAAATACACTGAAGCTAAACCTGGCATACCTTTTAGCTCCTCCTGCATCAGGTGACACAATAATGCAATTTTTCCATTCAAGGATATTCTCCTTGATCCATTTCAAGACAGCTGGCTCTGCGTACAAGTTATCCACAGGGATATCAAAGAATCCCTGAAAAAAAAAAGATAAATAAACACACTCTGGTCAGTTCTCATGGACTTACTTCTCACTCTGCTGACAACTATGCAAATTCAAGGCAATGCAAATCAAAATTTGATTTGCACATGTGCAAAATGTGCCAAGCCAAAAGGTATTATCAGTACCCTTGAGACTATACATGGAAAATGTCTCATTTAAGTGTGTTTTATGGCATGACTGCAGAGAGAAAAAAAAGAACTTCAACCAAATTATGAACAGATTTTACGCTATACTGTATTAACAAATATGTGCTCTGTTTCACCATGACCATCGGAGTCAAACAGGAAAGACAGGACAGGTGAAGATCTTCACCTGAAACCAAGTCGTTATGGTTTCTAACGAAAATGAAGCCAAGTTACACTGTTTATTTACTTAGAAGTAAAACTGGGCAGAAACGCCCTCATATAAAGCAGGCTAGGACAGAGGTGGTGAGAAAACCTGCAGTTTAACGGCAACCAGAAGTAAAACTAACTGTGCCAAGTTTACTGCTAAAATAAAAGAGAATAAAGCAAGACATAAACAGGTAAAAAAAAAAAAACAAAGAAAAAAATCCAGTTAGACTAGCCATGTTTCAAGCTCCTGTAACCCACCTGTATCTGTGAGGCATGCAAGTCCATTGTGATGATATGGTCTGCGCCCGACACAGACAACATGTTGGCCACCAGCTTGGCAGAGATAGGAGCCCGGCTCTGCGATGAAAACAGATCTCCTCGGTCACATGGAATAAAAAAAATCTAGCAGGCATGGCTCATTTCTAAAAATAACGCTCAGCACCAGGCTTCAGTCGTACCGGTAAAAGGATAAAATCTATAAAAGTCTACACTAAATGCAGACAAATGATACTTACTTAATGTTAATAATGCATTTACTTATAAATAAGATATATATATTGTAAGCATTTTTGTACTAATGACTACGGCTAAGGAGATCACAAAAAAAAAAATCACTTTTGCTTGTGCATCTTATCTGACTACAATTTTTCCTTCCACTAAACATTCCATTGTTGTGCTTCTTCATAGTGATCTAAATAGCAAATCCTCCTCTTAGTGAAGGGTATCAATAGGTGTTTGCTAGACAACTATCTAGTCAGGAGCCTCCATTATTGTAAAAACCTTAACATAGCATTTCTGAATAATAAATAGTTTCATCAAGTTATTATTCAAAATCCATAATTAGCTTACAAACAGAAATAAACTGTTTAACTGTATCACTTGGTTTGATGAATACTTAAAACTTTATAATTTAAAAAAAAATAAATCCACTTTTTGATTATATTCAAATGAAGTGACCTGCGTGCGTACATGCTCTATACATTCCACTCATGCAATGTGATTTAAAGGCTGAAATAATAGTGAACATGAACAAATGGAATAAAGTGGGAACTAAGCAGTGCAACCAGAACGAACTGATAACATCAGGCAAAAAAACGAAAACTGAAAGTAAATGTGCCTCAAGGGATGACTGCGGGTGGACATGTCTGTGGGCTTCTTGTCATGATTCTGGGTGGCAAATGGCATGACAGAAGTAAGTAGACAAATATCCCTCACCCCCACCTTGTCCTTCTTGTCCTGGCGTGCATAAGGAAAGCAGGGGATGACAGCTGTGACCCTGGAGGCTGAGGCAATCTTGCATGCATTGATCATAATCAGCAGCTCCATCAAATTATCATTGATCTCCCCACAGCCACTTTGGACAATGTAAACGTCTTCTCCTCGGACGCTCTCCCCGATCTCCACGCTACGAGGAAGTGAGAAAACAAACAGCACTTTGAGCCAAGCAAGCAGGACATATGAAACAGAATAAACAATGGCTTGTGTCCCCATGTGGTTTGGCCTGATCAAGGGTTACAGTGATGATAAGAAAAGTATAAAGACTCATGGGACACTACTCTTTTGGTTTTTAGGTGGATTAAATTATTTGAATGCTGGGGGTCTGCACATTTGCCCATTAGACAAGTTATTGTGAGTTCTGAAGCATGAGTGGACTACAAGTTCCTGAAAACACTGCGCGGCATTTTTCACCGTGACACCGCTTCTCATAAACAGCTAACAAACCGCTAGGTTACGACATTTAATCATGATTAGCATTTCTGACGCAACATAATAATTTTTTTTTTAAAAAAAGCTTACCATGTTTCTTGGTTGCTAAATTTCTTGGTGACAACCTTTCCCAGTTCAAGACCGAGACGATCTGCTATTTTCTGAGACAGATCCGGATGGGAGCTGCCGCTAAAAATCTTAATATTCGGCATTTTGCTGCGTCGCTTGGGTCGTCGTTTGGGTCGTCGTTCGACACCGGGCGGGCTGCGGCAGCGAGAAGCTATCGAGTCAGTGGGGAACAACTACAAATATATCAACAGTTGATAAGCTACTCTTTACAGAGCCGTGCAGAGTTTCCCTACCTATCCTCCATTATGTCCCACACCTCGCGCGTGCAGCTCATTGTCGAAGGGGGCGCGCACGTTGCTTTCGCTTACGCTGTGCCGAGATTACGTCATCCTGGACAAGGGAGCTAACTGAAAAGGGTGTCGTGCGCGAGCGAGGTCACTGAAAGCTTTTGGCTGAGGAAACAAGTGAAAAAGACACGAGAAATCCTGTCAGTATGCAGCGGTCATGGATTAAACTATTCTCATTTTTATTTTATTTATTTATTTGCTTAAATTCTATGCAGTATTGTTATAATTTGTAAGAATTATAAAGTCATGATTTTCACATTGCTATTAAAGTATGCTGAAGGTTGCCCTTTTTGCTCCTCTTTTTATAAACCGATCTATAAAACTGGTGTTTCTTTCAATGGTCTGGCTTCTCAATGGCTTCCTATGTACTCTGTTTCTAAATACAGCTCAGGAATCTGGGGATTGACTTGGTGTTTCCATATCTACATAGATCTCTGTGACCTTTATTGGGGTTGAAGTAAATTTGTTTTTTTATCAAGCTGACGCCTATGAAACTACAAAATACACATAAAATAATAAACTAATGTGCTTTGTGCAGTGCCCTGCAGCAATATTAAAACTGTGACTTTTTCTCAAATTGTCATATTATTACAAAAACAAATTTCAGTGTGTTTCATTTAAATTTTATGTGACTGACTCAATACAAAGTAGTGCAGAACTGTGGAATGGAAGGAAAGGACACATGAAAAAGTGTGTGTGCATTTGTTTTACGTCCCTTTTTATGGCCATACCACAAGATAAAATCCAGGCGTTTCCCTCTGAAGGCACCTAGTTAATAATCTGCATGGGATTTAATCTAAATATTAAATGCTGTTCTGTGAAGGCCTTAGAGGTCTGAAGCAGCAAAGAGGGCCATAGTAATTCTGGAGAAGTTGAACAGATCCATAGCTAAGGTGGGAGTATCCTTTGACAGGACAATTATTTTCCTTGCCGCTCTTAGATCTAGGCCAGAATGAATAAAGCAGGATAACATTAAACGAATGAAGTAAAACAAAACGTTCCAACCTTAAGATTATTAAAAATGTGTAAATGATAATTTAAATCCTGGTACGTGATATGTGTAAGGATTAACACATGGCCTATAAAGGGTGCAATGGTGCAACATTTTATTGGACATTATAATATTAGGAGGTGTATAAATTTTATCCTGTCTGTATCATGTTGACCTTTTGTGGATTAGAGATAATAAAAAAATACAAAATACAAACCTGTGCACCAATATACTCAATTTAAAAATTATTGAAGGTATGTTTTATAATGATCTCATTATAGAAAAAAATGGTAAAAGCCCTAAGTTAATATTGACATTCTGGATTGTGATGATGTAAGCCTCTGACAGCCACTGTGAAGACATTTTATTTAAAAATTGTAAGTGAACATTTATCATCTTTATAGTCATAAAATTTTTTATTTATTAGGTAATTTCTTCTCTATCTTTGTGTTACACTAAGGTTTTAAAAATTGTATATGTATGTTTTTTAACATCAACATTTCTTTTGTGAATTATACTTAAAAGTTACAACAATGCAAAATCCTTGACATAATATAATGCACTGAGAGTTGTTAATTAGGAACACCTGATTACTGTTAGTAGGTACTTTTTCTCAAAACATCTCAAGAAAGTGGTTAGTATGCTTGTGTGTTGACTCAAAAGCTGGTTTTAAAATTTTAAGCAAATTTCAAAACCATTTGCTTAAATGGTTTTAAAAGTATGTCTACTGAACGTATTAATTTACACTTTTAAGTCAACATCACTTTTTGCCCAGTGAAAGTGAGGGGCAAAATGCTTCATTGCTCAGGGGAAATGAGGTATGTTTTTTGTTATCAATCTTTCATTTGTTAAAGGTTGCGTCAACAAAAACTGCATATTAAATTAAACTTTGATCATTAAATGGCATTTCCAAATTCTTTGAAATAGTTTATATAATATTCTTTATTGCTGTTAAAACATGAATTAACTTTGTACACAGACAAAAGACCACAGTGTCGACAAGATCATTGACAGTGAATTAAGACAGGAATGAATAAGTGTACCAAAGAAAAATAAAAGACCAAGTCATGGTGGTCATCATTATGTGAATGAAAGACAGACTGATCAACTTAGCACAGCGCTGGTCATTTCACTCCTTCACCAATTTGTACTTTTTTGTCGACCTCTTGGGTATGAAAAGGAGCTATCTAGAGACTGTTAGGCAGCCTCTAGAGGTTACATAACAGCTGTGCATCAATTCATGCTGTCCTTGGGGTCTTTATGGCAACTAATAGTTTAAAATAACTTAATCTTAACTACAATTAACCTACTATAAGAAAATCTTGTGACTCCTATAAACATTTACGAGCAGATGATCACTGAAAGTCATTTTGGTTTGACTACATATCTTCACTGGACAACCTTCAAAGAGTCAACTGCCCAAACTGGGACCACAATCATTAAATGGAAATAGGGTAGTTTATAAATATATATATATATTGTATATATAACATATTCATTGTAATTTTAAGTTTTTTATACTTTTAGTAATATTTTGCAATTATTTGTTGCCATGCATAAATAAAATAATGATTTATCGGGAGAAATGTTTGGATACACAGTAGTGTATCTAAATACAGTAGGCACAAATTGGATGCACAATTTGGAGAAGGAACAAATTGACCTGAAGTCCATTTAGCAAAGCAACAGAAACAATGATAAACACAGAAAATGTTTCTTGAATGCTGAAATGTTCTCAGGCTGATGAGGAAACATTGTCTAATATTTTTTGTTTATAAAAATAAACATTTCCCATGCTTTGTACTGATATTCTTCAAAATATATGACTTCGCTATTAGTCTCTATGTTACATTTACACTACAAATAATTACCTCACAGACATGTCCTATTTACAAAATAGTGAAGGGCTCGGATAAATCTTAATATTACAAGTAATGATGTAAAAGTATGTCTTATTCTCTCAAATATTTTATCACATCATTTACATCTGCTGTGTAAAATTTTACATTCCCATACGGGATACCATTTGCAAATTGTGAACATGGTTCCTCTTTCAGTTTTGTCTGCTTTTCCCATTTTAAAAAAATCTGTACATTATCATCACCTCCAGCTCCAACATGTGTCCCTGAAGGTTGCAAGGGAAAAAATATGTACAGTGAGAAAAAGGACATTACATAACTGTTATGAAATGCAACATTAGCAGCAAAGAAAAAACTGTTAAAAGAGAGTGCTGACAGAAAGTAGTGTCTTCTAAATTTAATTTATTTTCAATTAATGCATATGTGGTGAAAATTATTTTTCCTGTATGATATTAATTGTTTATCTATTACATTTAATCACATTACCCTTAGACCTACCTTTCCACCAAATTGACATAGAGTTTATGGTAATAAGTTTCTTGAATTTTTTTAAATAATCATTTAGCCTTCTCTTTTCACTTTTACTGCTGCAGAAGAAATGCCTCCAATAATTTTGTTTTATTGTACTTTCTTTTAACAGTCTCCATGATAAATTATAGGCCAGCACAGGCATAGATCATTTTCAGCAATGCCAAGAGGATCTGACACAAAGAAAGATTGCAGACAGGAAATGGTGTGTTAGTTTTATTAAAATACATAGAAAACTACTTTGTGTGTTTAAATATTTGCTAGATTGCACAATGTGTAACAGCACATAGAAAGCAGATTTTATTATATAGTATCTTAAAATATTAATAAAAATTAAAGAGTATCTTGAAACAGGTCAGCTTTAGCATTAAGGAGATGAACTGTTGTAATGTTGACTCAAGTAAAGTTTTCAGCAGCAGGATGAAACAAAAACACACATGTAAACATTAAAGGATACATTTAACTCCGAAAATCATTTTGAGGTTGTGCAAAATCCTAGTCACAGGCTTACTCACTTGCTAGTGAAGGTATTTATTAATGTCATTTACAATCAGTGAGATGCAAGTGAGTCATAAATTGATAAAGGTGTAAAGTACACAGTTCATGTTACAAATTATACTGTGGTAAAGTCTTTTCTACAGCTGAGTGATGTAATTGCACTCATTACTTTACAGTGGATAAAACTGTGACTTGGGTCTCTGCTACATTGTCTGCTTCTGAACATTTGTGTTTCATATCTGCTTTTTTTGTAAAGAGAGAATGGGGCCCCAGTAGTCAATAGAATCAATTTTATAATTTTGCTCATTGTTTTTGCAGTTTCCAACTCGTTTCCTTGCATTTTGGCCTGTACATTGTATGTCACACATTGCCAGCAGAGCCAACAGAGATCATGTTTGCATTACAACAGGTAACAAATTCCACAAACACATCACCACCTAACCAACCAACCCTTTGGACTATTCAGTTTACAGAAGTCGCTACGTGACAAGATCTCTGAACTATTTTAGTTCAACGCATACATGTACTTCTGATGTATTGTTAATTTTATAATTATATTACTTTAGTATATTTTAAATAAATTTATAATTCATTTTCTTCACCAACTTTATAATATTTGCTGTATAGACACAACTAAAATATACATAATATGTATATAAAATATTTTACTATACATATATATATATATATATATATATATATA
>CAEFZY010043813.1:0-18370 GCA_903066815.1 Brachyrhaphis roseni
TTCTGATGAGGGTGCATTTTCATTTATAAAGAAAGATAATTACTGTTTAATTTTCCCCCAATAATTCAGATTTGTCATGTTGATCAGAGACGCAGCTTTTAACTCCATCCAGATTGAGGTGAGTAATCTTATGTTTATTACACAAGTGCTAATTAAATATACCAGCCTAACTTCTAAAGCATTATAGTGAGGTCAGAAATGTTGAGGTCTGCTTTATAAAGTAGGAAAAGTTTAAAAAGTAGTATAATTCTTAACTGGAACAGTGATGAATTCACCTTTTCGCCGTTTACCCATCAGACTTCAGAGTGGTGAGATGGTGACGACTGAATTTCCAGCCTCAGTTTTACCTGTAGTCTTCCTTCAGTGTTTTATTTGGAAGAAGACAAATAGTTTTGTTGCTCACTTTTTCAAATATTCTCTAAATGTTGCAGGTGATTGGTTGCAGCTTTTTGTAAATGCTGGTAAGTCAATATTTTATTTATTCGGCATGCTTATATTTCAAGTTGTAATGATGAGTTCCACCTTTTCGCCGTTTACCCATCAGACCTAAACAGAATGCTGAAAATGTGACAAACTGAACTAGTACTGTTCTTACCTTTACTTAAATGATTGCTTTCATTTTTAACTAATTTTCTGATTATTTTGGCAGGTGTCTGGAACCAGTTGAGTGAGTGCACATTTGTGAAAGAATGGGTCGCTCTCGGGAGCTCAGTGAATTCCAGCGTGGAACTGTGATAGGAGGCCACCAGTGCAACAAATCTAGTCGTGAAATTTTCCTCACTCCTAAATATTACACAGTCAACTGCCAGCCGTGTTATAAGAAAATGGAAGTGTTTGGGAATGACTACAACTCTGCCATGAAGAGGTATGCCACGTAAACTAACAGAGCAGGGTCAGCGGATGCTGAAGCACATAGTGCAAAGAGGTCACCAACTTTCTGCAGAGTCAATCACTACAGACCTCCAAACTTAGTTCCAGTGAAAGGAACTCTGAATGGTTTAGCACACCAAGACATTTTGGACATTTCCACGCTCCCAACTTTGTGGGAACAGTTTGGAGCTGGCCCCTTCCTCTTCCAACATGACTGTGCATCAGTCCATCAGTGGATAGCAGAGTCTGGTGTGGATGAACTTGACTGGCCTGCAGAGAGTCCTCAACTCAACCCGATAGAACACCTTTGGGATGAATTTAGAGCAGAGACTGAGCACCAGACCTCGTCCAAATGTGCTTCTGGAGTAATGGTCAAAAATTCCCATAAACGCACTCATAAACCTTGTGGACAGCCTTCCCAGAAGAGGTGAAGCTGTCCTAGCTGTCATTGAATCCTATGGATTTAGGAATGGGATGTCACTTAAACTCATATGTGAGTCAAGACAGGTGAGCCAATAGTTTTGGCAATATAGTGTATTACAATTCTGTAAGTTTAATTTGAGTCAATTAAATTGATTATTGACTCAATCTGTTCATGTAATTTCTTATTTTATACTTTGTGTGAAAATGCATGTTTCTATTTGCTTTTCACTTTGCTACTGCAGGACAATAAAGTATATTTCTATTTCTAAAATGTTTTTTTTTTGTCTTTCAACTCACATTTCTGTTATAAATAATAAACTTTCTAAATCTAAATTGCTGCAGAATGTGTGACTTTGAATTGTGTTGCTTTTTCTTCCTACCTTACTGAATATTTTTGAGAGATGTTACTCCTCTGTAATATACGCATCGGCTCCTGGTGCGAATGTATAGACAAAGCGTAAAATAATCTGGTGGAGCTCGTCCAGAGCGGCGTCTCTCTTCTGTAGAGCATCCACATCTCCCAAGTCACAAGGAAAAACTGCATCAGGGGGGATAACGAGGGCAGAGGCCCCTGGAGGAGACACCAGTACAGGAGAAAGACTAAATGTACAATAAGTCCGTGAAATACTCTCACAATATTTAAACATGTATATGAAGTATACCAGATGATGTAATAGGGTTTATCATGGTGTTAATTACCAGAGGAACGTTGGTGGATATAAACAATTTCTATATTCCATGCTACCTCTATTCACTGGGTGTATTAGAAGTCTGAAAAAATATCACTAGGATTTCAGAACCCTGAAGTGGACCATATTGATTGTGAACTGCGGTCAGCTGTACCATAAAAATAACCCTTTTATGTTTTTCCTTTTTTTTTTGTGCAGTGTCTGGGAGTAAATGAAAACATTTCAAATTAGTTTCAGTAAATACTTTTGGCATCCTTAAACTATTTACATTGATCTGACCCATTATGTGTCCACTGGGTTAACTAAGAGTATATTTTATATTCATGTTGATGTAAGCAGCATAGTTTTGTCTGCTTCATTTTGCTGTTTCTATTGCATCATTTTACGCAAGTAAAACATTTGTAACATATCGCTGGTTTAGTTAGAAAAATAGACATTGAACCAGATATAATGTATTATGGTGCAATAAGTCATCAGTCTCAAAATACTTTTGTCTCAAATCTTTAAAAAATCCATCTGAAGGGTGATTATTTTTCAGGGAGCCTACATTGAAAGGATTGAAGTATATCTTAAACATAAAAATATATATTAATGGTGTAAATTAAATGGTAAAGTTGTATCTATGTATCTAGTCAAAATAAACTATTCGTAATTAAACAAATGTTATCAACTGCAAAGATAAACATACAGTAAATGATATTTAAAGGCAATTCAGAGAATAAAGGTTCAGGCTTTATTTAGCTGATGAAAGATTTAATGGCACCTAGTGGTCTCTGAAAATGTAAATTTGATTTTTGTTCATAATGGTAAATACCTGGCCTAACTTTGAGGATGGTTAAAAAAAAATGGGTTCTGATATCTGAAAACATCCTGATAAGACATCCTGTCACCTCTCAGTTAATCGGACCGGGTCCTCAGCTCACTGGACCGAGAATCTCTGCACATTTACTGGACCCAACCTCAAGGTTGTCTCTCCAGGAAGACTCTGGATGTTTTGCCTCTTTCTATTACAGAACCAAATTCTAAACAATTTAAAAACGTGTCTTTCTAAAGAATTAAAGATGTTGATGAATAAATAAAATGATGGAAATGGTGCAGCATGATCATATAAATTACCAGAAATAAACAGTGTGTGTGCATTAAATCTAATCCATCAACTGGTATAACTCACACCTACATTATGATGTAAATATGAAACTGCAAATGTGCTAACTTTAGAGGAGCTAATAAAAAAACTACTACCATGCTTGAGAGTGACTGAGTTTTCACACAGCAGCACAGCGATCACTGCGTCTTCCTCCAGTACTTTAGTCCTGAGGCATAGCTTGCAGTGAGCCTCGGCCAAAGAGATCCTGTGACCAAACAACAGGAAATAATGAAACCTGCTAAATGACAGCATTTATGCTTGGTGATGCTTTAAAATTAAAAGTGTACAGCTTAGGATTTAAATGAATGAATCAAAGCTGATAGAGAATGTGAGCAACAAATATGTTCAGATTAAGAGCGTGGCTTGCTTCTAATATTACTTACTGAAAACAGATTTGTTTTCAGTAGTTTTAGTTCCACATAAAAGTGTCACCACAGTGGAAGAGATTTGTAAACAGTTGTCACAATCCAGTGAAAAATGGAGGAGCAAAGGTTTGAACTTGGATGCCATCTAGTGGATGGTGGCAAAATTATACTGGAAAACATCGTTACTTGGGGAAAATGTGACATCCACAGTAAAACAATGCCCGGTATTTTGAAGGAGAGTACTTACAACAGTTTGATGGAGGCCAAAGAAATCTTGACTCCCTGACTCTGAGTGCGAGCTCGACGGCTCGCCATGTAGTAACCATGGATCAGTTTCTTTGCTTCAGGGCTGAGCTCCACTTGCAAACCACGAGAATGAGCCACCAGCTGAAAAACCAAACGCTTAGAAAATAAAAATGAAATAAACAATAAATCAATGAAAAGAGCATTGCAACAGAAGCTGTTTGTAAACCTCCTGGTAGTCTTCAGTGGAAAACTCCCAGCAGGATGGATGAGGGTGACTTCCAGGCTGCACAGCTTGCTGGAGGGTGTGGACAGCCTGGGCGACTACGCCCCGATCTCCCACCCTGTCTCCACATTGAATGACGAGGCCAAAGGTTTCCGCTAGCTGGGGTTGCACAGGACCCATTTCCTGCTCGCAATAAAAATAAAACGGAATCAGATCTCAACAGTGCTGTTGTCAAAATGTAATTATCACCAACAATTTATCTATAAGCGAAGAAATTGTATCTTAATCTTAAAGCTAAAATTTGAAAATTTGCACATTTTGTTTATTTGTTTATTACATCTTAATTTTCGGACTTTTTAAGATTACTTTGACTCAAATTTTAAAAAAAATTTAAAGTTTATAACAAAAAGCATTATATGTAAAAGCTTACAATGTAATTTTCTATTATTTGTGTGTTCTAAAAACCATGAAACAAGTCAGCTTCTTATTTCTAAGTTTAATAAAAGCGATATTATAGCTTTTTGTACAACTATGCCAAATAAGAATAGCTCAGTTTAAAAATTTATATTTCTAACCACTTAGATTTATACATTAACATAGACTAATCAGTATCTAAAGCATGTTGAAGATCATAATATTTTTATTTTGTTTGTAAGAAAAAAAAAATAATTCAGATTTTTGGTGAGAATTTTTGGTAAGAATCATAGATATGGATTAAAACTCTAATATAGTTATTTAGATGTGAAGCGGCCATTTTATGTATGAGTTCCCAGTAATTAAGTGTACAAAAAATGCTAATGAATAAAATGTTAAACTACAGTGGCAAATCAAATGCGAAATATTTAGTTTAAACATATGGTAAGAACCAGTGGAAAAAAATCTAGTGATTTTTTTAGAAATTGAGTTTTGCCTTCCATTAAACAGAATAAGAAATAAAGTCTTGAAACTCAAGCTTTTCTCCATACTTAGACCTAGAAAATGCTAAATGCAGTTTCCAACATTCATTATGTTGTCACAGCACTCACTGCAGTTCCCAGTACAGCTGAGTCCGCCCTCCCAGACCGCTGAGAGGAGTCTGTGAGAGCCCAGAAGTTGCACTGGACTGGAAAGGAAAGATGCTGGTCAACTTCCTCTCCGTACTTCTTCCCAGGGATGAACACAGACACAGAGCGGCTCTCCAGAACTGACAAAATAAAGACATGCACTCCTAAACCTTCATCAAAAAATGCTGCTCTTACCAAACCAGGAGGAGGGGGCAAACCTGACTGTATGTAGTCCAGTTTGTCCTTTCTGTAAAAGCCAAGATCACCCAGCATGCAAATGCCCCCAGAGGCGAGTAGAGCAGAGCCAGCATGGATGTTGGCGGTTCCTGCTCCGTGTTCGTCTCGGGACAGAGAGGCAAACATCTCAGCGGAGGCCTGATGTCTGACCCCGCGACACGCCAGACTCAAACTGTATGCCATTAGTCTAGCACAAAAAGGAGGGGAGGTCATTGGAGTCAAGCTTTGTTTACATTTGATGACATTAAGGTTGCTCAACGACATTGTTTTACCTGTCTAATACGAGAGTGTCAGCTGTGACCACCAGGAGATCCAAACTGGGATCGTTTGCATCGGTTCTGGTCTGCACCAAGCTGAGCAGCAGGCACAGTTTAAGTGTGTTGCACAAGCCAGGAGGAGTCAGGTCCAGCCCAAAGCAGTGAGCGACGATGGCGGGGAACCTCCAGGGGGAAGAAGCCAAGCACTCCGACAGCTCCAGGAATCTGGGGGACACTTTATGGCAGCCTGGCAGCAGAGCTGTGAAACATGACAAATATAGAGAATCAGTTTACCCCATAAACTTTTTAACATCCTGTCATCAGCTGAGGTTGGATAATCTGTTAAATCAATAACTATAAACATCAACTCCACCAATTAGGCCTTCATGGAAGAGCAGGAGGAGGAAATCCAAAAGTAATCTCAAATACAAACAGTAAGGAACAAAGAACGGCTTGAAAAACGTAACATTTTGTGGAAGGTTGGGGTTGTACAGAGGTGGGCAGAGTAGCATACCTGTAGTTTTACACAAGTATAAGTAAAGTATAAGTAAAAAGTTGCCATTCAGAAAATTAACATAAATAGACTGAAAAACATGTTTGCCAATTTTGAAATTCAAAGACTAAAATATAAACTAATGTGAATAAAACACAAAATAAGGCAGAAGAAACTCATGTTAAGCATAGTTGCTGCCCACCTCTGTTTGAATTATGACAAAAAAATTCAACAAGTTTATGTTAATCCTGCTCAACATGTATGAAGATTTCTCTTATTATGTCTCTATTATCTACAGGTCTGAGCTTTAACTCTGGGTTAATTTTGAGATTCTTTCTGCCTTACATTGTAGCACCCATGGCTGAACACTGTTTGCCTCCACGCTCCAGGTAATGTTCGGCCACTGATGCACAAGCACAGGGATGCCTACCACCCTGTAGAGTCGACCGATTGTCATCGAGTGGCACAGTTCATCTGTGTGAGGAGAGGGAAAACAAGGCAATAACACTCAACAGGGTTTTCATTAAAAAGACACGCGCACTAATAACAACCCCTGCCAAGAGAAACAAAGTGAGGCGCTCAGGACAAAGATTTCTCTGTGCGTGACCAGCATGGCTAGCTAATGAGTGTTCCTTGCACCTATTAACATATGTGTTTAGTAATAGGAACCGCCTGTATTGGGTTCCTCCACATGACTGGGTCAACAGAATATGTTAATCCTACTGCTGAGATCTGCTGAGCTCTCCAGTCTTCTGGCAAGACGATGTTATTAGAAGGGGCAGAAACACTTAATATTCCAGCATGGGACGGTTAGCCGCACAAAAACCTATTTACATTAACTCACTCTTTCTATTATTGTGCTGCAGAATGAGTTCATCTAGTTTTTTAGCTAATATCTTGTAAACAAAGATGGAGCTGAGCAGCTTTTTGGCATTCAAATTAAGGTCCCTTGATTTTCTGACACTAGTCCAATGGGCTTGGTCAGAGCTCTATCTCTTAACAGCTAGCTGCGCTAACCAGCAAACTCTTTGACAAGCGATCAAAGAAACATAATTTGATTGGCTAAAATCTGCTTGACTTGATATAATGCTAATTGCTTTGACAAATGAGAATCACATTCTTCAGATTTATCTCCAGGACATTATGAGCTTTTTATGCTATTGGTTCTACCTCACAAAATAAAAGAAAAACATTCTCTGCGGCAACAACACTATGAAATGTGGACAGATTTAGCGGTGTGAATACTTCTGTAAAGATATGTATGCATTGTTCAGACAACAGCAAGGTCACTAAAGACTTACCTCTGAGAAACACAGTGACAGATTGGTATCTGAAAGAGCTCTGCTGTCGGCCTCTCAGAACATCCAACGCTCCAACATGGATCAGCTCCACCAGCTGTTTGTCTGTTTCCAGAAAATTGATTAGATTAAACATGTACACACAACACATATTCTATAAATTGTCTGACCTGGTAAAAAAAGTGTCTCACCTCCTAACACTCTAAACTTCACATCCTCCTTCAGCTGGGAGCTGCAGATCATGCAGCTGAAGTCATTTCTCACCGTGGCTGACTCAGTGGCTCCAGGTGCGTGAATTCGGATGTGGTGGAACCCTTTAAAAGAAAGCACACAGACAATGTATCCAAACTAAAAGCATAATAACACCCTTTTTCAGAGGAGGGTATTACCCTAAAACACAAAATTTATGGGGATTTTTTACAGCTCAGAGAAGCTTGAGAGTCAGTAGTTGCTATGATCACATTATTTCTTTCACACGTCCTGAACTCTAGTAGATGCCAAAGACAACTGATTAAAACTTTCTCCTGATCTAATCCGTTCATACTGATGTTAAACTGGTTCTTTGGGTATTACGTGTAAACAGAATTTAGGTTTAATTCTGGCATTTAGTGTTTTTATGTTCATTAGAAAACCATAAAACATCAGAGGAAACATAACATGATAGGATCTTGAATAAAAATGAAGATGAAGAAGTCTGGCAAATTTGGATCCAAATATAAATAAACTGAAGAGTGGGCTAAAACTTTTAGAAATACTAAATAGGACAAAGGAAACCCACAGATGCATGTGTTCATAGTTTCTTTCTGAAGTTTACCTGTAGAGCCAGGGCAGTCATCATCAGTACAGAGGAATCTTGCCCCCTGGGTGTATTTCGTGACCCTCGTTATGGCAATGACTGCCCCCTCCATGGAGACGGGCCTCATAGGACCATACACTTGGTGGAAGCCAGTAAGGTCCAACGTGTACTCAGGGAATGGAGGAAGATGTGTAAAATTCAGAGAAACATTCACCTCGAATGAAAATAACAAGAGAAATAAAGTCTGACTTAAGCACTTTTACTTTATTCACAGCACTTTGTTAAAATATTTATATCCCTTGGGCATTCACATATTTAGTTACCTTAAATTCTAAAGTTCCTGTGTATTTGATTAATTATTACATTGTTTAGCTTAAATGCTGACTAGTTCCTTCTGTCTTTTTCTAGACAGAAAGTTGTCAATTGCTTTATCAAGTTCAAAGCAGATTTAGAAATTTGACAATTAGCCAATCAGAAAGATAAGCATGTCAATTAAAATTCCAAGGTCATTTTAACTTATATTTTATAATAATGACTGAAAAACAGATTATATTGTATAAAAAAAAAAATACAAACATGTTTTTAATTTAGCTTTTTTTTTTTCTCATCTTCCCCTAAACCTTTTGAGGCCTCCTTAGGTTGTGGGTCCTCACTTAGAAGAACATTGATTTAGGATATTGTTTCATAAACTAACATCCCTTATACTTCATTATATTGTTTCTTCACAAACGCTCTCAAACAAACCTCTAAGGCCTTCAAATAAATGTATCTTGGAACTGAGATTAAATTAATTGGCTACAGAGAGAGACTTCTAAAGTTAATTGAATTATTTCATTTCATTTACCGGTATTAGAGTACTGGGGGTGACTAAATATCCAGTCTTATTTTCAGATTTGTAAAAACAGTGTCTTATTTTGCCTATCGTAAAAATTTCCAATACGATTTGTGGTTATAACAGACAAAACGTCAACAAGTCAAAATAGTAATAATACAAGCTGCAGTCGTGATTACAATTTGGTTATCAATGAGACATAAGAACATTGTCTTCATACCTGACTCGCTGTATGTATTTTGTGAGTAAGTGAAAGTGTTTTTATAGCCAAAAAACACACCTGAATGAAGGAATAAAGACAAAGTTAGCCTTACTGCACGGGTTTTATTTTACTTTAACTAGGTCATCATGAAGTTTTCACTTACTGACTGAAACAAACCGGTCGCTCTGAGGGGATCATGCAGAACACAGTTCCCTAGTCTAGGATCAATTTCTATTAAATCTGAAGGATTTACAAGAACCCTGAACCTGTAGACTGCCTCTGTCTGCTGGGGGTCTGATGAGGGGGAGCAAAAGTTAGCTAGCAACGTAAATAGCTTCATGTAGCCTAAAGCTAAATGAATTATTACCGTTTAGAGGTCTGCAGTCGTCCGCAAGTTTCTGAAGACCACCACTTCTGTCTAAATAAGCCAGAACTGATTCTTTCAATGATAAAATGTCAGCCATTTGTTTAAAATATTAAAAAATCTAGATCAACAAGACGACGAAGTTAGCTTCCGATTTGACGCTTCCACCGAGTCCAAAGTTGGGCTCGGGAACCCACCTGGGGTCGTAAAGGTCTCTTCAGAAATTAACCTAATAGCAATAATAATTATGAGAAAGAATAAAGAGTTCAGTGATGTTGTAAAAAGATAAACAAAAAAGATTGGAAAATCAATAAAACCAACATTTTGGCCAGTATAGCTTACTGGATAGTTATGTTAATAATGTCCTTGTACCAATTTTAACTGACTTGTTTGAAATGCTTGTACTCATTGCTTGAATAGGTTGATAGACCCTTGGTGGCACTAGAGTTGTGTGTCCCCAGCACGGCAACGTATCTTAGCATTTGTTGTAATCTGAGCTGGTGGGAGCACAAAGATATTAAATAGGAGGGTCTCCTGGTTGGCACCCTGAGGAATCCCAAATGTGATTTTTCTCAACTCTGCTGTAAATACTTCTAAAATCCGAAAGTTGTTTCAGTATCAATACTTTTGTTTCCTTTTCACAATTTTTTTTTCAGGATCCCCTTTTTCACCGACCGTGTCTTATTTTCAGACACATTTGCATGAATATGCACTAAATAATATTACATCATAAACACACAATATGAACTTTTGCCTTTGGTTTTTTTAATCATTACTGCAGAAGTACAGGTCAGCTGAAGACAAGTATTGTGAATTTCTAATTATATGAACAGATGTGTTGAAGGAAATAAAATCAAAAACAAACATTCCAGTATAAAAGAAAAAAAAGGAAACTGTTAGGCAACTGAACTAGCATGACAAATGAACCAAAAATGCTTATAATCCACTTGTTCCCCAAGTAGAACCTACATACAACAAGCATTTGTTTATTGTTTTATGATAAGAATATGGACAAACTCGATAGGATCTTTCTTTGAAGGTACAGTGAACTGTTCAAGTTTTCAAACGCCTGCTTATTGATTTTATTTCAGGGATAATTTTAAGGCTCATTTTTAGAAAAGACCTGAAATCACATTACCAAGTGAGGACATTAGCTGAATTCTAAAATATAGCATCTGTTATATATATTTATATAAATACAAAACAGGTAAAATATAAAGACTTTCTTCCAATCAAAATCAGTTTTAAATGCAGGTTATTCTCTGTTGTTTGCTTTGGCTTCACAGGACAAATAAACCTCTTTGTTCTAACTTTTTTCCCTTTAGTCAAAAAAAAATGTTACAATTATTAAGGCAAATGAGGAACCCCCCTGGGGACGTTTCACTGGAATGAATCATCAGAAGGCGGGGCGTAGGAGAAGCCCAAAAAGGCATCGTCAGCCTCCATAACACTGGCGTTGACAATGGAGTGTTCTTTAGTCCAGCAGATGGAGTTGGGAACCATCTCCTCTGTGAACTCGGGATCAAAGTTTGCGATATCGCTGGAACAGCTCTGTCAAAACATTCAGAAATTGTATGGCTCAAAACAACAAAATACATGCGGTAGGTGTAATGATAGACAGTAGGAAAAAGTGTCTCAGAAATGTTAAATTACATTTTAAAAATAAGGTAAACAACGTGTAAAATTACACCATAAAACACAATGTAATGATGGAAAAATTTTCCTGTAAGTTACATTGCATTATGAAATTCACAACATTGCATGAGCATAGCAACTGGATTTTTTGCTCAACTAATTTTAAGTGTATGATATTTATTACTCTATATTGAAAACTAAATAAATTGTTATAAACATATAATCCTCACATGGGATTGCCAAGTTGCATAAAATTGACAAGACAGTCAAGGCAAATGTAAATAATATATTTACCACATTAGGTGTAAATGGAGGTGGGATCTTTTTCTCTTCAAGATCCTTCCAGTTTATTGATAAGAAGAAACTGTGGGTTTTAATCTCATTCTGAAAAAAAGACATAAACCAGATCATGACTTTCTATTGTCAGGGTTCCTGCACATTTGTGAGGTTGACATTTCATACTTTTCCAAACTCACATTTCCAGACCTGCTTCTTTTTCTTGTATAAATAAGAAGGCTTATAAGGGGTGGACGATGGATGGAAGGATGCGAGAATTGAAGAAACAAAGGAACTGAAGGACAGAAGGGAGATGAGAACAAAGGAAGGAATGGAGGACTGAAAAAAGAAAACAAAGGAACAAAAAAGGAAGGCAAGCATTTGGATGAATGGTTGAAAAATGGAAAGAAGGACAGCTTTTAGACAACAGAAAAAGAAATAGAAATATTTTCATACTCTGTTTCCCCCCCCCATACTCTCTAGGAAAAACTTTAATCAAATTCTATACTTTTCCAAACTGTGCAAAACTCTGCTCCCATATCAGCCAGCAGAGGGAGCTAAGAACTAAAACATAAAACTGGCTTAAAAAAATCATTCATACCCCTTGAATTGATTTGTAGGTTTTGTCTCATTGCAGCAACAAACTTCAAAGTTTATATGGGTCCTGTCAGTTACGGTGAGAGGTCATCATGTGTTGGTAGGTTCATACTTGTGCTAATAGCTTATGATAGTAATATAAACAAAATCTGCTTTAGCTTCTCCACAAGTTAACCTCCTACCTGCTTGGTAGTTCATATATCTGCATTTTCTGAAGGCAATTGGTTGCCCTGGATTTTATTTAGGGGTATCGGATTTAAGGAAGCTGAATTGGACAGCATGTCCTTCTTTTCTGATTTTTATTTGTGAAAAACTTTTTAAAATATTTATACACCACTTTGTGTTGGTTCTTTCACATAAAATACATACCACACAATGCAATATCTTACATTGACGTTTGTGGTCGTAGGATGAAAATCTGAAAAAGTTTAAGTAAAAAGAAAATGTGAATTAACACTCACAAAGTCGTCTCTGGAGCCCAGTCTGTGTGTGCGATCTTTCTCCAGCAGACCCTGAAGGAGAGACCAGGCTGTGCTGGAAGCTCCGGGGCGCATTGCTAGCGGTTTGTGGAGAATGTTGTCATACATCTCATGTGTGTCCCTGCTGTAAAATGGAGGCTAGAGCATAAAAAAATGAACAGCGTTAGCATGCCTGACTCATTGTGATGATTCAACAGATTGTGAAGACTATAAATTTTCACGTTTGAATGATCAAAACAACCGAAGAGAAACTCACTAAACCAAAGAGCATTTCATACAGCACAGATCCTAGACACCACCAGTCCACAGTGTTATCGTACGGCTGCTTCCTCAGGACTTCTGGAGCCAAATACTGAAGAAGAAAAACATAAATTTGACATTTAATTTGATATTTTGTTTTAGTTGACAATGTTTGTGCGGATGCTATCTATTTTCCCTATAAAAAGCAACTTAAGCAAATCATTCTTATGCGTTTAACTGTAAAGGTTGCAGGATATGTAGCAAACAATCACGCTACCTCAGGAGTTCCACAAAATGTAGAGGTGGTATCTGTCTGGGAAATGCCCTCCTTGCACAATCCAAAGTCAGTCAGAACGATATGTCCCTTCAAAGATAAGACATGGACATTTTTAGATAACGTGCCAAACAAGCACCTCATTATCCCCAGACACTGAGGTCTCTATTGTTGCCAGGAACGCTGCCAGGAACGCTGCCAGCAACGTAACCCCGTCAGTCCCATTCACCATTTCCTCGCATGACACAGTAAGACCTAATCCAATCACATGCATCACCTCCAGCTGGAAATTACAAGATGGGGTGCACAAATTCCTAGAAAACTGGAGTACGAACTCTGAGCACGTTTAAAAAAAAAAAACTGTCCAACAGAACGACAGAATTGAGCACATACAGGGCATAAATGAAAAATTAAAACATAAACGCTCACCTCATGGTCAAGCAGGATATTTTCTGGCTTTAAGTCTCTGGAGGAAAAATAATAATAATAAATAATTCTTATTAGAAATCACATATCTGCTCGAAATGTAAATATTTTTAGATCAAGCTTGATCTGCTATACAAGTCTTAAGTTGGAATATGGATTCGAAAAACACTGAGCGCTAATTGTCTTCTGTCTGGGCACTAAATGGTCTGTTAACTACACATTTGAGAGCTGATGTACACGTTATTTTTTTAATAAAATACCTTATTTGTGAGAACAAAAGAGAAATAAGAAGATAAAGACTAGCCAGTCTAAACTTCATGTGCCACATACAACATGACGATGCACAAAATATGCTAATAAATGAATGGTGTCATCTGTCAACATGAAAACTGTTTACATAGCTGTTCATATTGGGATAGTGGACTTAGTTCATTCAAATAATCAGCTCTTTATATCAATTAATTCAACAAAACTAGTTTCTAATGTAACTAGAGCAAAAGTATTCATACCTCTTGACCTATTCCGCATTTTATCATGTTACAAACACAAACTCTAATGCATTTTATTGGGATTTTGCACAATGTACCAACACAAAGTCATTTTTTGATTTTAAATTCAGCTCAACTGGGTTTGTCTGAAACTGAATCGTTCTTCTCAAAGTAGCTCAAGTTCTGTTACAGTGAATGGAGAGCATTGGTAAACATCAACATTTAAGCCTTGCAGCAGATTATCAATTAAATTAGGTCTAAACTGAACAACATGGATGCATTTTGATATAAAATCATTCTATTGTACCCTGGCTGTATGTTTAGGGTCGTTGTCCTGCTGAAAGGTGAACGTTTGTTCCAGTCTTCAGCCAGGACTGCCCCGTCTTTAGTTTCATGCTTCTTCCAATTAAACATGATTAGTTTCCTTGTCTCTGCTGAACAATAGCATCCCCAGAGCATGATGCCACTATGACCTTGTTTTAAGGTGGGCTTAATGAGTTATTCTTGTTACTCTTCCATAAAAGCCAGATTTGAAGAACGTACGACCAATTGTTTTGGTGTAAATAGATTTGCCCATCCTGAGCTGTGGCTCTCTGCAGCTGCTTCGGAAGTGGAGCTCCTGGCTGCTTCTCAGAGTAAATCTTT
The DNA here is from genome assembly GCA_903066815.1 of Brachyrhaphis roseni. Lineage (NCBI taxonomy): Eukaryota > Metazoa > Chordata > Actinopteri > Cyprinodontiformes > Poeciliidae > Brachyrhaphis > Brachyrhaphis roseni. Next base: position 14,546 of record CAEFZY010043813.1, read on the forward strand.
TCTTTCCTAGCCTGCCTGTTTAGATCGACGACAAGTTCTTGGTAGGTTTGTCAACATCTTTGCATTTTGGATTAGCCAGGACTTTATCTTTGACCTGTCGGCTGTCCTTCTTGGTCTTTAAGATGCTGTTTGTTCTCTAAAAAAAGCTCTAAAGCATCACAGAACAGCTGTATTTAGAAGCATATAAGTAACAGGGACTAAATGTCATTGCATGCTATAGCTTTCATATTTTCATTAGGAAATCCCATTTCATGTCTTCTGCTCTTCAGCTATGCATGAACCTGTGCTGGTCTTTCACATGAACTCACAACAAAACAACTGAACAAGTCAACTGACAATATATTTTTAGTACATTTACAAAATATGTCACAAAAACCTTAGCCCTAAGCAAAGCCTGGTTCGGCATACCTGTAAACAATGTAGAGAGAATGCAGATATCCGAGCGCACTTGCCATTTCAGCAATGTAGAACTTTGCTCTGGACTCTGGAAATGTCCGTTCTCTTTGAAGATGAAAAAAAAGCTGAAACGAGAACGTTGCAGTGAATTTTCCCAGGGACACAGCAACATACAGGGTTTTGTTTTCATTCAGATTGAAAATGTAGTGATTTAACGCAACATCTGAAAAGATTGTGTGCATGCAGAAAAGAGGCAGGTTCACAGAGACGCAGGCTGCCGTTAGTCATTCTCACAATCACAAATCGCAACTTAAAAGAAAAGACTGCGAATCACATTTGACATCAATCTCCAGAGGAAGTTACAGTCAAAAGTCATTTTTTGAGTAATACTGTAATTTCCGAGAAGAATTTCAAACATGCAGATGTTTGAACCAGAAAATAACTCCTCCAAGGTTATTCCAATCAAAGCTGCTCAGTGTTTCTATCCTGTATTACTTCATTCCACAGCTGAATCATGTGAGTCTTGTGCATGCGCCTCATTCCCTCCTAACTGAAACAACTCACTTCTCCTCCATTGACGAAGTCCAACACGAAGTACAACTTGTCTGTGGTCTGAAAGGAATAGTGAAGCCCAACCAGAAAGGGGTGTTTCACATTCTTCAGCAGCACGTTGCGCTCTGCCATGATGTGTTTTTGCTGATTGGAAGAATAATTCACAGGGAGGGTTACAACACAGCAACATCAACGCGCTCATATGATCGTCGTTGATTTGAAAAGTTACCTCTTTTCTATTGAGAATGACTTTTTTCTGTAAAACTTTGACTGCATAATATTTTCCATCGTGTCTCCGTTTCGCAAGGAAAACCTGTGTCGCAAGGAAACAAAGCAAGTTAGACGTTGCACTCAGAGGTAACCATAGTAATTCCCGAACTGATTCTCACTTCCTGAATGGAAAGGCTAACAGATGCAGAACTAAAACTTAGTTGTTCCTCAGCACAAAACTGAAACAATTTTCATTTAAATAAACTTTAACACATAGGTGCCTCAAAATATTACTAAAAAAACCTGTCTTGTTATTTATTAACATGTTTAACATTTCAGGGTATTTTATTAGGATCACTACTAGACAAGCAAATCACTGTTTAGTAGTGAAGTGAAAGAAAACTGTTTTTGACATATTCTTATAAAACACAAATCTAAAAAGTGTGGCATGCTTTTGCATTCAGCCCCCTTGACTCTGATACCTCAAAATAAACTCCAGTTCAACCCATCGCCTTCAGAGGTCCTTCTGTTCACTTTGAACAATGAGAGGCATTTTTAACACTGGATCATACTTAGAGGTATCAGACTAAAAGAAGCCTTAACACCCCCACACACATTTAAAGTGTACTAATTCAGGCAATACACATTCCTAGATTTTAAAGGGGGTTCAATATATAATAGTAGGGTACGTTTCTCTGAAGTTTTTGATTTCAATGTGACAAAATGTAAAAAAGTTTAAAGTGTATGAACACTTTTGAAAGGACTGCATATGTCCCAATATTGCAGGGTTCTCCTACCTTTCCAAAACTTCCCTTTCCTATAACTTTTAAAAAGTCAAAGTCTGTAGGCTTTGCCCTGAAAGACAAAGATACAACATTAATGTTTGTCACTACTTCATGGAGGACTAAAGGGAACAAATGTTTCACACAAAAATCACCCAAAGAAGGACACTTACTGTGGATTTCCAGAGGGTCCCAGGTTAATGTTTCTGGAGGTAGAGCTGTTCTGTTAAACACCAGACAAACATTATCTACATTAACTACTAGGACATAACTAACCAAAGAGGAGAGCTGTGACAGAAGCCACACACTTTTAACAAACGTGTTGAGATTCTATCAGGCTAACCAGAATGTTTCAGAAGCAAACATTTCATACAGCTGTTCACACGAGTCTTTGCTTACTTTATCATCCTCATCCTCAGAGGCATCTGAAAGTTGGTGCTTCCTGTCCATTAGAAGAAAGCTCCTTACATCTGGACTGTCGTGTTTAGTTTGGAACAAAGAAATTAATAAAACATCAGTAAGAAAATCTAGACAAAGCAGAACTGAATAATAATACTGTAATACTAAATGTTGGTTCAATATATATTATATCACCAAGAAAAAAATGTTAATGTTAGCATTAAAAACACAGGAGAAAAGAAATATTTCATTTGAGTAGACTGTAGATTCATTTTAAATGAGCAGCAATCATATCAAGCAAAAGTCCAATCCAATGTCATCATTCATTTAGTGCAATACATGTTTGCGAAAAATAGCAGGAAGCCAGTAAGATGTTTCCTAATTTGTCAACAAGATTGCAAACATTTTTGTTTTTATTTTCATTAAAAAAATAAAAACATTCCAACAAATGTTAATAGAAAACATGAAGAAAAAAAGCAAACGCCTTCAAAAGTAAAAATTAAATAAAGTAAAACAGACAGGAAGAAGGCGCTCCAGGTTAGCTGAGTTGATCCACTTCCTTTCTAATGATCAACCTGACTCCAATAAAAGATATTGAGCATTTCCATCCACAGGTGTAGCTATTGTATGGCAAGTGTTTTGTCTTGCCCAAGTTGGTGGAGAAGATGGAATGAAAGAAACTATTTGTACTTCACATAAATTAAAGGTCAGGAGAATCTGTAATTGTAAAACTCAATTTTAGGTTTGATCTGGAATTTTGCCTGGTACTCCATCTCTCCACATCACAATACATCCACCATAAAAAAAATATATATTTCCTTCAATATATTTGCAGCACTTACTGGCTGGAAAGCTGAGGATTTGAGACAATCCGCTTGATGAACTCATGCAGCCCTGCTCTTCTTTGCTTGATGAATTCTGTAAGTAGGATGCATGTTTGAACAGAAACAACAAAATAGACACAAAATGCATCAATTTCATTATTATTGGAGCTTTCATTTATTAGCACTCACTCACCTGGGTCAAAATTGTCCCCAAATATCCTTTTTGCTGGTATTTTCAAGTTCATAGATGGAAACTGTTTTCTTAACTGAGTTGGAAAGAAAAACATAAAGTAAAAAGTATACAGTTAGAACCGCTGCTATTATTATGATAAAATGCAAACAATTCAATCAAAGACTCAAATTTACAAAGTAGCACATTTATTTGTGGAGAAAATTGGACTCACTGCGTTATATAGTTTATCAAACTCTGCATATCGCCTGAAGACAAACCACTCATGTCTTCCAACAGACACCATCACTTTGTAAACCTGAAAAAAAAAAAAAAAAAAAAAAACGGAAAAGGTTTTCAGATGAACAAATGGCAGAGTTTGATCATGTATTTGCTTCAAAACTGTGAGACCCTAAACCACAAAGCTCCACTTTGACATTTCCAATAAAAACATATATATATATATATATATATATATATATATATATATATA
>CAEFZY010043818.1:0-15813 GCA_903066815.1 Brachyrhaphis roseni
TCTTGTTTTAACGTACAATGCTATGTACCTACTGCCATCTAGTGATAAGGAAATTGCATGATTACGCCGCTAGTCACTACTACAGCACAGACACTTGAGAACGGCATATTATTTGCAGATAATTAATTTGTTAGGTGAAATTGGATAATTTCCACGGTACACTTGACGATCACCCACGGTACACTAGTGTGCCGCGGCACAGTGGTTGAAAAACACTGCTCTAAGGAATCACTTCCTGAAGAACAACCATATAACAAATTTAACCCTGTTCAAGGCGATATAATGTTACAACACATATTGTGTCATTGACAAATGATGGGTATCAACAAGGTTGAATTTAGCAGTTTAGCATTTGCTCAGTACCATGTTGGTGTAGTCCTTTATTAACATTCTAATATAAATATTAGAATGCTACAATGTATGATATAAATTGTCATGTCTAGCGAGCAGTTGGTATCCAGATAAACTGGTCCACTTTTACCCTAGTGGCCAATGGCAAAAAGAAATAGATTTCGGTGTAACTTTATATCTGAGACAGGAAGTTTCTGGCTTACTAGTAAGACGTTTCTAGAAACTCAAAAAAAATGCTTTTCTGTAATTTATTTCTGAAGAGTTATTAGGGACATGGATAATTGTGCCACAGGGGATTCAACTATTTCTGACAATGTACTTTCCCCCATTAGATAAATGTATTCAAAATACAGATTTTAGAATAAAAGCTTAAATAATTTTAAGGCTTTTTATACATCGTTCACCAGATTCCTAATACATTTGTCTTTGTATGACATAGCAAAAATATCCAGTGTTGTCCTTTAAAGCCAAGTTCATTCATATTCTAGCTATTACATTCATCATTTACTCAGAACTAGAACACAACTTTATTTAAACTTAAGGAGACCCACAGAGGTACTGCCTAATGGCCAGCTGTGATTCTGCTTCCTATAATACCAGCATCATGTGACAGAAGTGGAACAATGATAAATTAAACAATGGCAGTTTTCACAAGGCAGCCAGCTGCAGTATAATTTGGTTTTTAACCAACTGTGACATAGAGTGAGGCACTGGGGGAAAACATGCTCTGATTATTTTCTCCTGAAGAGTTGCTGGAAGATAGTAAAAACAAGCTGTACAGAGAGGTAATTTAGCATATAAAGCAGTGATTAACAGCAGCTTCATTCAGCTGTCCCTGGTATGGTTTGCATCTGGCAACATAAGGTTCAGCTTCAGTGTCCAAGAATGTGAATGTACAGTATATCAGTAAGCTACCATCCTTCATCTGTGTGGCTAATACTGCTATTTTAACCTTCTAAATCTGTAACCCCTGATCTTTCCATAGATTATGCTTTATGTAATCCATACTCTGTCCATGGGATTGCAGTGCAGTGTTTTGACCTACATTTAATGTTATTGCAATAGTGGCAGTGAGCAACTTTAATCCCACAAACCTGGCAAGAAGAGATTGGATTTTTGACATGAATATCATTTAAACAAAATAATAGGACATAAATAGTATTTCACAGTGCATGTATGGACATAATGAAACCCAGGAACAAGCCAATATCTACCACCTTGAATCAGGGATGCCCAAGTGTGGCCCTTGGTGCTCTCACCGCCCCTGAATGCAAATTTGGACATCCGGTACGTATTTTTATGTGTAAATGTGTTAACTTAAGTCTGGGAGCTGGGCCACGCCCAAACCACACCTCTAATTTTCCAGGCAGCCTGTTCATGCTCTGTTCATCTATTCATCTCAGTCTGTTACGTTTCTTCAACCGTCAGACCCGTGACTATTGCTAGGATTACAAATCTACAAATTCAACTCACCACAGAATGTGAAGTGGCCATTCAGCTCTTCCCTTCTTAATGAACTTCAATACTCCATCTGCTGCCGAACATTCTAGGGTAACGAGACAAGCGTCAAGTCATAAACGGCTGTGCTCCGGTTTACCCCCTCATCATCCATCTCTTCATCCATCATCCCTTCATTTTTCATCCCTTCACTAATAAATCTTTAAACCTATATATTGCTCTTTGTGAAGTACAGATATGACAATTTAGGCTGTTAAGCAGCTGGCTATATTATGGTCAAATTATGATAACTGTTTAATTACAAAAAAATAGTTATAATTTAATGTTAATAGATTAGTGACATAATGAGGATACAGTCTATAAGAGCAAAATAAAGATGCAACATTGCTAGAAGAAAATAATAAAATTATGAGGAAAATGAGAAAAATACTTTGAGATCTGACATGACCAACTCCACAAGTCAATGTGGTTCTTCCTTCAAAATAGACACAATCGTTTCAAAGTCCTGCTACTGATAATAATTTGATGCTGATGTGTTAAAAGACTAAATATTATCTTATTTGTGAAACCTAAACCAAAGCATAACTTCACAAATTGCTCAATGTGTCTCGTTTTACTGCAGTGGTAAAACTGCTTTTTCCTGTAGGAGTTCTCTTAAAATTGCCACTTACTAATTACGAGTTTATTCTCACAATTTTATTACGTTAATCCCATTCTTTAAATCCCTTAAAAAACTAAATTCTCTCAGTCTGATCCTTGTACTCCTTCGTAATGATTTCTTTCCTGTTTTAACGTAATGTGATCTAAATTGTAGTTTCAGATTTTTTACAACACCAAGATAATTGAACCAGGTTTATCAAATGTTCAGAACGTGAGGGCTTGTTTCGGTGAAATGCTTACTGTTGCAAGGAAAGAAGCAAATGTGCGTTTTGTGGCTCATTGACTGTGTGTTGTTGGCTCGTAGTTGTGTGTGTTGTATTTAGGTCATGGCTTAGCGAGCCGACAGTTTCTCGGCCGACTTGTCATACTCATTATTACTATTTACCGATTTGTAATTGCTTATTAAGTCTCTGAAGGCAGCTTATGATTACGCTCTCCTCTCTACAATCTGACTGCTGGCTAAAATGGTGGCACATTATGCTCCATCAGGTCAGATGCTTTTAGCCATAAACAAATTACTATATATAGTTCTGGGCAAATATTGTTTGACTTTCACCAGCCTTCACAACTTTATCAATAAACTGATGCATTTGAGATCAAATAAAATTTTATTTGAGGTATTTTTTTTTTTTAAGCACTAGAATAAAAGGTTGAAAGAAAAACCTCCTTAACTTCATGTCATGCTCAGGGTCTGAGGAGAGTCGGATTTAGATGAACCCCACTGGAGAAATCATCAGACCATCACAGGCCCAAAAGACACACCAAGAAAAGACATCTCCTCTCTGTTCCACAGTTATCTTTGAGACATCCTGCTTTCTTCCAACATAGTAAAGAAACTTCCAGGCACAGGGATAGCAAATACCACAAAGATGGTGTATTTCAGGGTGAAAAATCAAGAAAACAACTGTGTTAATACAGAGTTTGGAAAGAAAGAAAAACATAAAATGTGTCTGAAAGGAGAAAAAAACACATAAAGTAAATGATAGCCCTGTGGGGTCTGCCAAAAGGCTCCTTTGGTGTACATAAACCATTTATCTAGAACAGGATGTGGGAAGGAAACCAAGCACTGAGCATCCGCTCAATAATATCATGCTAACAACCAAACTCAATGATGTCAGCATTGCTGTATGAGGCGTTTTTTTCCTGCAACATGGAGTAGGAGACTGGTCAGTGAAAAAACACTCCATTCTGAAAAAATGCTTGAATACAAAAATATATCGAGAGAGTGACTTACATTGTCGGTATACTAAAGACAAATTATATTTTTGTTACCTATCCATTCTCCAGAGGACTGCAAAGTTACAACCAGATATCATTTGAAAAAGCACCATATCTTGATTGCAACCACAACATGTACCAAGTCCATTTTAACTGGGACTTTGTAGAGTTGTAATTACAATTAATATTGTTTAATCTTTTCTAAGTCAGAAAGAGAGATAGAGGCTGACTCTTCCCCTCTTGTTCCTGCACATTGCCATTCCCTATACTATAACAACATCTTTATTTTTTGGAAACCCAAGGCATGCCACAAAATACTCTTTAGTTGGAAATTGAACATCATCCATTTGCTGAAAGAAGACATCTCCTCTGTTATCAGGTCAAAGTTGAACAATGAGTTTGCAGAGGATTCAGCTGATGGAAAATGAGATAGAGATTGCTAAGAACATGGTTGTGGTCCACCCAGAAATCAGGGGTATATTTTTTATTACAAAAGAGAGTGGATGGGAATGTTTGCTATGTCAGAAATCATTCAGCAAACATGTTTCTATCTCCCTTTTGGCTCATTACTTAAATTTTTTTTGGGGGGAAAAGCCAAAAACTACCTTAAGCTAGCAAAAGAAACTTTTTGCAAGATTGAGGAAGTTATTTCAAATTCCACAGTTTCCATCAACCTTTTCTAATGTGATACTTTAAAACGCACTTAAAAAATATGTTGATGTAAACAGCTAATGACATCAATAGAATTTGCTCTAAACATCATAAATGATGTTTGTGGAGGACCCAACAGCAAACACAAGGTGGGCGGGCTTAAAGGATGTCATGATAGTTTGGTTTAAATTATGATCATGCCATATTGTTACTCAAGGTCATCCTGTAGTGAGATGCTTCAAAGCATAAAAAACCCCAGGTCTTCTCACAACAGCTTCAGATATCAGAGTAACAGCTGCTGAAGATAATTACTGCACCATCATTGTTAACTAAAGGACAGAAAGAGGAACGGATAAGAGAGGGGCAATGAGAAAAGAACCAATGAGAGGGAGAGAAAAAGTGCCGTATAATGGCCTGTCAGCAAATGCTAAAGGATGGCTATTAGGGAAACACCACTTTGCAACTTCATCAATAATTCACCAACATGTCAAGGGCCGAGCACCAATCTCCCTTCCCCCCACAACTCCTGTTTATTTTTCTCCGTTCCTCCATCTGGGTTTCCTTAAGGTTGAGGACGAACAAAGTATAAAAATGAAACATCAGAATCAAGTGAAGAAAGTTTTTTGACTCTATTTTACGTGCAATGATCTGTGTACCCTCAGGCAAGTATATGTATATATAGAGAGAAAATGCACAGTCACAGTCTTCCTGAAGCATAATTTAACCTCACAACGAACTCCCATGATTCACTTCTGACCAGTGTTGTGTGTGTGCATGTCACACATTCACGTAAAACCAAATCTTCCCACCGTGTCACTCTCCCTTAAACTACAGGCTTCGGCTGTGCTCAATCTATACGTCTAACCTGTTTAGGGTTTCTCATACTCTGACTGGAAGACGTATTGATTTACTTGGAGCCGGTTTGGTCCCAGCCCGCTGCCCCAAGTGAACGGAGAAAAATTACCTGCAACGTCGAACAAATTAAACAGTCATTTGCTCCGAGATGAAGCCAGGCTCGCTACGGCGACCAAGCAGCAAATCTGAATTCGCAGGCTGGCCTAGCAACAGAGAGCTGTCCTCCCGTCTCGTTCACTCAGAAGGACAGATAAACAGCCTCTCCACCCCAAAACGCCGTGCCATTTACAACAGCTTGACTCATTGGAATTAGGGATAAAAATATCATTCCTCTCTAATTTGTCACACCTGAGAGCTGAGAACAATGTGGCAGGTATTGTCAGTTCAGAAAGGGACTCTTCATCTAGTCCAACTACAGAATGGACCAAACTCATTCTGAGTGGCCATGACAAGATGAATCAAGATCTACTTTCAATAGGTGTATTGTTAAAATTGTAAATGTGCTTCTTTCCATTCATCAAAAATATTTCCCCCCTTAGAGATGTCATCTCTCTTAGCTTTTTTTTTTTGTAAGTCTTAGTCATTCGACGCCTAACGCTGGGCAAAAATCATCTGAGTAAATACTGAAAGATGTTTAGTTTTAGTCATGAATGGAAAAAAGATTTCAAAACCATACATAAACAATAAGGCAGCATGATTGTCTCCTAAACAGGGGAGGGTGTTTATTGCATCTTTTATCATTTAAAAGTATCTTGTTGACGTTAACTTTGACAGGCAACTGTGACAGAATAGTTTTGACATAACTTGTAACAAGTAAACACACAAAGCCTGTTAACAAGCAATGCAAAAAGAAATATATCAGTAAATCCTAATTTTAAAAAAAATAAACAAAATGCTTGTATTTCTGCAAGTCACTATGTACAGTTGCTTTTTTCGCCATGGTTGAGGATTGCCAGTTGTTGATAGGATATTAAAATGAAAACCCAATATAGATGTAACCTTAACATCAAAGGTTTATCCTCTTAAGAGTCTGGGAGTGCTCTGCAAACTTCACAAAAATCTGCTTGCTGGATTAAAAGATGTTTTGACGTGCTATTGACATTTTTTTCCCCTGCGAGAAGAAAACTTTCGGATTATCACAAATGAAGTATTGATTCTCCAGGGATCATCTGTAATCTGTCCAGTGCGGGCTTACCTTGTTGTTTAACACTGCCAGCATGAGGTTCAACAAATCTAACAAAACACAAACATAATTTAGAAATTCTGTGGGTGGAGCTGGGGAGATTAAAAAAAAAGGAAATATAGAAAAAGGTCATATCTGCAGCTTTTTATTTCAAAAGAAAACTCTAGGAGAGAGTTGAAGTTTAATTTGTGGTGAAGAAGCAGCTCCACCTTATGAAAGTGTCAGGTGAAGAAAGAGGTGGGAAAACGGTTTAATCATCTGGTGAAACAGGAGGCGCTCGTCTTCTCGACAGCGCTGCCTCGGTCTCAGTTCGCTAAGCACCGCCAAGATGGCTTATGCAGTCAGTCAGCTGCTTGGACAGAGACCTGAGCATTAAGAAGTTTTATCTCAGCTCTTATGTCCGTTTTATTCTGATGTGAATCACATTGGAATAGTTAACTATTCAGAATACAGTAATACAGAAATAGCCCGGGCACATCATGTCACAAACAGAACAAAACATTTACTGTTTCTTGTGATATGTCAGATAATTCAGATAATGAGTTAAATATTAAATTTCTGTGGAATTTATGTATTTAAACAGGCTATAAGGTGATAATGTATCAGTCTTTTTAATCAATGTACAAACTATATTTATTTAAAAATGTACTATATGACAGAGGTGAAAAATGTAGTTGAGAAAGCAACAGTAAGAGCTTGAACCTCCGGCTATGATGAGGGTTATTGTTGATTTAAGCATTTTTACATAGATATACTACACTACCAACAGAAATAAACCAGTTAGGCATGGAATACTTATTTTCAGGTATGGAATAGAAATAAGTTGGGATGAAATTGGGGTATAATAATAGACCCTAATGAAAAAAAAAAAAAAAAAAAGGACCAAAAACATATTATTCCAAACTTATTCTGAAAACATCATTTGTGATTTGAAAAACTTTGGCCGTATTTAACCTGAAATGTCAATAACTTTAGCTAAAGGTTGTACCCAGCATTTTTTGGAAACATCACCTAGTAGCATTGTTGTGTCAAAGACAATCTATGATGCTACCATTGAATTTACACAATATGAAGGATTACTTTCTCCAATAAGAGGTTAAGAAAATACAACCTTCATTATGTTTACTAACTGGAGATGGATGGGCTGCCTGCAGACACAACCAGGATGTTACAATAAGTTTGGAGGAATTACAACAATAATTAAAAAAAAGACTGCAATGAGTTAAGGCACTACATCATCTCTCCCCAGTCAGAGGTATTTAATGGAATGCAGAGCTGAAGTTGCATGGCTGTGGGAAAGGTGCTACATTTCAATGTGTTAACAAGGTAAGAAAATCTGAAAGATTTCACTTCCAAGTCTGGCTTTTGATGAGCAGAGAACAAAACACTCCGCCTCCACCCTTTCTACCACCTTGCCTTGGCTGCTGTGAACAACATGACATTTACCACTTTGTGCCATCGTTCTTTGTGTGCCGACCTCCTTGACTTACAGTTTCTCTAAGTGCTTTGGTTCCATTTTTTCTTTTCAGTTAGAAAGCAATGAAAACATCCGGTCCTAAATGTGAACATTAAATGGTTTAATGTACATGTCCAAACACCTACAGACACTGTTGCTTTGCCATTAAAAAAAGGCCTGTTAATGGACCTGTTGCAAATATTCACTTTGGACTGACTCACGCCTTTTGACAGATTGAATCTGTGCTGTGTGTGAATCTTCAGTGGACTGCCATATTTCTGTATTTTGTTCAGTGAATGGTTAGGAAAAAGATGTTTAGAAATATTGAAGGAGCACTTCTGCCTTAACTTTGAAAGGTTCCGTTGACATGGTCCATTAGAACGCCTTCAAATTGTTTCCCCAAAGCCTCTGGTTTTATGTTGAGACCTTTTACCTCTGATGTGTGTTCGCTGTGAAAGAGTGCGCTGAGTGTTTCTTCTTATTTCATCTTTCTGAGTCGGTTGTTCGTTTCACCTGTTACTAAGGGAGTCCGTCAGTCTTTATGCCTTTTTTCTCAGTTTTCCATGAAGTACTTTTCATGAATACAGTGAAAAATATTAAGAGTCTTGGTGCATAATAAAGCTTCATAAAGAGCAAAAAAAAAATAGGCTTTTTATCTTAAACTTTAACATTAGTAGCATTAGCCAGCTGTAGATCAAAGAATTGACTTTAGAAATACTTCTGTTAGTTTATAAATCACTGAACTGTGATTTTATAGAAGAGCTATGGATTCAACACTTATGAGCTGTGCGAGCTCTGGGAGAGCCAGCTGCACATTGTCCAAGGTGGACAGTTCCCCAAAATAAACTATTTTGTAAGCAGCAGTTTTACAAAATACACCAATGTAATTATAGTCAAACATACCACCTTATCCAAGATCAAACATTTATATTAAGAAAACATGAATTTTTAAATAAATGCAAGTTTATAAGAAGCAAATTTATTATCATAATTCCAATTTGCGTGATATCGTTTGCACCGGTTACAAGAAGCCATTTTTGTGTCAAGATTTGAGTCTTACAGAAAGGGAAACGCTCACATTCAGGAACAATAATGCTTCACAAATATCTCTGACTAAAACCAAGTCCAAATCCAGCTGGGGAAAGAATCACACCTTTTGAATTGTAATGCATGACTGCAAAAAATAAAAAAAATCGCTGCCTCCTCCTTTTCACTCAGCAGGTTGTGTGCAACTCTTGCACTCGCTCCCATTGATTCATGAGGGTGTAAGTGCAACATGTGTGTGACTAATTCATCCTCATCCTTGGCAAGGACTCACCAGGAGCACAACAACCCACTGAGATTTTGGAGAAAGACATTAAAAGAAGTCGGTGTGCTGCATGTCGACTGTTTCGGAGCTGCTTGTGAGACGACACTGAGAGGCAAGAGGAGCAGTCAGTAACGGTGTTCATCAGGCAGGAACTCTAACCCTCTGAAAGCAGCATAAGCTTTGAAATGTTCCACAACCAGGATGCTTTTCTCACTTTCTGAAGTTGAATCAGTCTAAGCTTCTTATTTTGGGTCAGTCAGAATTAGCAAAATGATTTCTGTTTACTAAATGTCAGAAAATGTATCAAGAACAATTTTTACCCAAAACGTTTGGTCCAAGTCGTACAGTTTAAAGGACAGTTATCCCTGATACTGACCAAATAATTAAACTGTGAAAAGAAATGTTCACAATAAGTTTTGTAACATTTAGTAAATAAAAATAATTTTGGCCTCATTTAGTACTTTATAGACACTTTGAATCTTGTTGTTTACTTCCAGAGATTTTGTGCAACTGCACACTGCTGAGAGCAAAAAGACGATTCTTTTGCCTGCCATCCAAATATATGAAAATATCATATTATTAAGTTAACTAATGCAATTTTTACTTATTTAAAGTGTTTAAGTCATATTGGGAGAAAATTGCAAATAAACTGGAACTTAGTCATAACTAGATTATAGAATTTTCCAATGAAATCTTATCAGAAAAATGAATAAGATGGATGACTGACTCGTCCATCATAACTTACGATACAAATAGGAACATCAAAAGATTTTTGCATGTATAATCAGGCATAATAAACAGTTTAATGGCCCCAAGTTCTTCCTGATGAGGTTACACAATTCAAATATTTTAGAAAATTTGGAAGGAAAACGTAGTTGAGTGAGAAATGTGACTAACAAACATGACAATAACTCAGCATAAGATGGATTTCAACATTGCTTATTACATAGTTTGGAGCATAAAGGAGCGCTCTGACAATACTTAGAGTCACTGAGATTCTCAGCATCTTTCCTGAGTGGAGTTGAATGCTGACACATCCCACTGCATCAGGATTACCTTTTGATGCTAACATGCTCGGCGGCCATGCCTGCTCTGGCTAATTTAGTTAAGAAAACCACAACGGAGGTTAAAGAGAGAGGTTGCTGTGTGCCATGAACTGTCACATCATTGAAAGATTCACTGAGTGAGTTGACTTTAGTTACATAAAGATGTTTGACATCTATTTTTCATATTATCCACTAACAAGGTCAGACGTTTGAAGTTTTTATGAAGAGAAGGCAGCTTGTAATCAAAAAGTACTCTGCAGATTATGAAGTTATGGAATTAATGCCAAAAATAACAGCTGCATAATTACATTATTGTAATAAAAAACAAAAAGCATAATGACAAATGTTCCAGTCAGCTTTCACCTAAACAGTTCAACAGTTTATCCTGCAAACACGAGGAAAACATAATTTGAACTCAGTTAGAGCTATCTTGCAATGTTGGCATGACGCAAGTCGGCTGTTTAAAAGACAAAGAAAATGCTCAGATGGAGACCAATCATAACCCAAGACCCCCAACATTTAGCTTTAAGCATCTGTGTGTTTCTCCCTTCTGTGAAAGAACATCATTACACTCCTGACAAGGTGGCGTTGTGAAAGTCAAGAGTCTTTTAAAGGATGCTTCACACCCAGAGCAAGAACATGCCGACAGGATGAGCTACATGTGGAGGAAGCAAAGGAGGGCATGTGCAGCAGGAAAAATAGATTCAACCAAACCAACCAGTTCACATCAGTAATGATCCGTTTGAGTGAGACTTCTCCTGGTTGTCTGTTTTCCTTTTATCACAGTTTTACCACAGAACAAGCATTTACAGTTGTCCTCCTCCAGACTCCACGATCACCAGAGCTGAGTCCAACAGAGAACCTCAGCGACGTAGAGCTGGAGGTTCCCATGATGGATGTATTACTGGTACATAGAACATCTTTGTTGTATTATCATATCAAAATCTCTTAGGATTAACCCTGACACCTGAGCAACACTTTGTCGAAGGGTTTGAACCCAGCACAAACATGGTGCACCTAATCTAATAAAGTGGTGATTGAGTGAAAAGACCTCAGATTGGTATAACTGATGTGCTTGTTAGAATGGAAAACTTTTAAATGCTCATTTGGAAGCCTGAAGAACACTTATTTAACTCATGAGACAGGCCTTTACCACGCTTCTGTTTGATTGATGAACCCTGACTTGGCACGCTTCGCTGCTCCTCTGTCGTCCAAATTACTATCAATCTCAGCAGCAGACAGTAGTTAAGATAGTCGCAGTGCGCTTCAGATAAAACAGCTCCTCTGCCAACCGACCTCTCCATCTTCAATTGGATTCAAAACAAAACGTGTTTGCGTAACAAAAAATGCTAAGCGGAAACATCTGGATCTGACGGAGGACAGAGTGAGAGGACTTGGTCTCACGCTGGAGGCCATTCCTGAGTTATATGAGTGATTTGACTGATGTGACATGGACATGCCATCTGTTTACACAAGTGTTATGGCACTGCTGTGCACTTACAGTGTATGAAATAAAGATTAAGATAAAGAGATTTTTATCAAATACAACATACTGCAATTTTTTTTTCCAAGCATAGGAGATTGATGCCCTGGATTAAAAGTGTAAATTCTAATGTTCTGTTGGTATAAGTGTTATTTTTGTGTAATTCTGATCACATTATACACCCTCCTTTGTTTTAAAGCTAATATTTACCTTTTGCAGTAAATAATGAGAAAAATGACCAACAAGCAAATCAAGAAATTGATGATTTGGCTAAAAACACTGGAACTCTTTCTTGTAGGTTATTAAAATCAGGCCTTTTTTCCCTCCATCCCTCTTTTACACCGAGATCAGAGTGTCCTAAGGGGTCTAAAAGCCCTTAAGTTGTCATTAATATTTAATTAAAATAAAACATATACAATATTTCCCCTGCTGCTTTCTCAAGCATATAAATAAAATAGCCTGTACCGACTAATGAACATACAAGCTGTCAAAAGATGCTAAAAATAAAGCTTGTGTTTTAAAATCTGAAACTCAAAAGTGGCTCTGAGAATCTAATCTCTCCTCACTAATTGACACCCAGTAGATCTGCTCTGTTTGATCAAATGAAAGCTTCCTGTTGAAAAGGAAGTGGGAAAAAAGATACATCATGGGGGAATTACAGGAGAGGAGAATCCACTGGCTAATGCATCCAGAGCTACAGACGGTCCACTGCATGTCTGACTTCTGATGTTTGTTCCTATCAATGGGACATTATGGAAAGGAGCAACTTTTACCAAAAGCTGACCAGACAGTTATTGGTAAATTGTCCATGTGGTTCTGTTCTTAAGTGTTCTCTTGTTTTCTGTTTCCCTGCAAAAGGGTTCCTCACATTTATTCGCAATACATCCAAAAATGCAACTTGATTGTATGTCAATGAGAATTTAAATGAAAGAACACTGCAAAACTTTCTCGCCAAAAAGACCTCAAAAATGTTTAGATTAATCTCAGAAATTTTCTACAAAACATAAGAAAATTTCTGCATTTCATAAGCCTAATTTTTGACTTTTGATTTTCCAATTTTTACAACTTTCTATCAAATTTGCAATTTTACAATCTCAGAAATTTCCATGTTTTTTTTTTCTAGAACATTTTTGAGACTTTTTGGCAAAATTCACTTCTTTTTTAATCTAACATTCATTTTTTCACATTTTCATATTTATTCAAATATTTTTCTTTTTATTGGACCTCCATTTTAGCCACAAAAGATCATAAAATGAATTAAATTTTGTTATTGCAACATAACAAAATGAGACAGGTGAGAACACAGTCTAAAACATTGTTCACTTCCAGCAATAAATATTTATTATTTTCCTGCTTGCTGTTTTCCTGAGATTTGCTGAAAATCTCTGTTGGAACTACATTGTAGTGGTTCCAACACTACAATGACGTTGCGCCTGTCATCAGCACTGCAGGTACATTTAGCATATCATGAGAAAACGATTAATGTTTTAAATTGTGGAAGGGTCAGAGTGAAAGTTCATTGAAGGGGGGCGGGGTGTTGGGGTCTGCTGATGGTGTGAAATGAGTCGTGAAAACAGAGACACAAGCGACTTGGTTTGTCATTCAAAGGCAATTTCATGACACCAGGGCAAAGTCTGGAAAGCACAGTGTGACCATATTGGCAAACAAGTGCTTTCACAATTACAAGTTAATGACAACAGCTGTATAATTAGCTACATGGTTATAAAAATGATTGATTTGACAGAATACAGACAACACAGAGTACAGAGGCAACCTTTGAATGCTCTGAACTGAAAGGGCTGTGAATGGAGAGCAGGAGAAGTTGGTGAGTTGTAGATGTATGTATTAGTGTGTGTCAGGTGGGTATTTTACTGTTGCATCAAAGCGCTTTGTGTACCGTGTCATTTTGATGTCTGTATACGTCCAAGCTGCTGCCCTCTGAACCATGCAGTCACTAAATCTTTGTAGCTTTGCTGTGTTTACACAGTTACAGCTTTATCTTGCCAGACAAAAAGAGGGAAACAACACAACAGTAAGCTAAAGGGGCATTTGGGATATTACCCAAGTGTCTGAAGTTATGTGTTTTGTAAGGTGCTTAACTCTAGACATCATCAGGACACACAGCATACATTGTCATTGTTATGCAGATAATATCTAGCTCAACAAATCCATAAATTTTGCCTGGCTTTAGCCGTCCTATTCAATTCCACTAGATTCTCATCTCCCTTCTTCTCCCTCCATCTGGGATTTCTCCCATTGAGCTGGATTTCTCCAGATGAATTCCAACTAATCGAAGGCCAGCCAGAAAACAGAAGAAGAAATTGTGAATGATATTTTAGAATTATCACCTTGCTTTATATGGTTGTAGTTTGACAATGGCAACAGAAGAAGTGGATGAAGCCATGTGGTCCTTGTTGGCCACGCCTCCAAATACTGAGCAATTACTCGGAGCAAGAGGAATGTTTAAGACATTTTATTGATGGCAAAAATGTTGTTTAGCTTGGTACTTCTCTCTTTGTAATTTTCTCTAGGTTTATTAGCAAAGCTTCCTTCACAATCAAGCTAGTGCATTACTTGCAATATGGTCAAATGTTAGCGATCGGCTGAAATCAGATCCAATCAATTAAAACATCCACAGCAAGTAATCATTTCTAACCAGCTGAGGGTCCAGAGCATTTGTACGAAGCAAAGTGATGCTACTAAGAAATTCATAGCATTTTTATATATATTAGTTCATGCTGTAATCAACTTTCCAAACTTTAACCTCCTAAATTATGAAGAATTCATTCTACCTGTGTGTTCAGTCAGATCAATACAAACCTCAGGGATTAATTAATGAATTTAATTTATGAACTTTATTTTTTCCAACATTTCATCTGACATACTTATAGTCATGTTCCTCAGCAGACTGCTGTGGGTGAACGTTTGTAGATTGTTTGACCATGTATTACAGACATTTTAAAATGTTGTATCATTTTATCCCAGCAGGCCTTACTTTACAAGTCTGTCATCTTAGTGTATCTGCTTCGCCATGGAGATGTTAATGCGTTTCTCCTTCGGGCGACAACGAGCCAGATGTCTGAGTGGGAGGGGAGGAGAAAGACACAGATGTGCGCCACTGGGGACCGCCATTCAGTTCCATCGGGACTGGATCCAGAGAGGAAAGTGGCCGGTCACGTTAAGCCTCTTAGTGCCGATTCTGTGACGTGGGGCAAGAGCTCCCGTCCCAGATGTTAAACAGATGTAAGCATCTGTATTTGAGCACACAAGCATGGCGGAGGCTGAGAGTAACAATGGTGAGAAGAAAAAAAAAAAAAATAGACTGGACCTGCATTGACCATTTCCAGGTAGTTGAAGCTGCACAATGCAGAACGAGACAAAACTGTAAACCCCAGAATAGAAGTGCACTAAGCTAACAGATGCTAGCGATTCTGTTAGTGGGACAAGATCCATACAGTCATCGGTGGTTTGCTGTCAGAGAATCCTTGTAGGAAAGTATTGGAGTCCAGTAGACAATAACTGATTGAGGATGACATGGGATTTTAAACTGTCCCATGACATGCATACTCCACATACACATTAAATGTGGAGATGACTCTGGAAATCAATATGAAATCACCAAGGATGAAAGGGAGAGGAAAGATTATGACCTAAATATGACACCGACATACATCTGGAATGATGTAATCATACTCTACATGTAAATCAACATTTCCTTTGCTAAGTACGGTGGATGATCTGTGATGGTTCAGGTCCGTTTCTCTTCTAAAAACCCTTCGAACCGTGTTAGGTATCAAGTTCTTTACAATGCCAGGTTATTTGAAATCAAACTCCGGTGAACTGTCAGAAAAATCAAAATGGGTTTGGATTGGATATTTAGTATTTAAGATATTTATTTAAATATTTGGGAAACTTGTAATATTTTTGCAAATTTGTACATAAAAGCCCAATCCACCAGTTTCCAACATTCAGACACCATTCAAAGTTATTTAGATGTTAACATGGTCCACATACGGTTTTTTTGCTCATTAAATATTGACAGTATAGCTTAACTATGCAGCCTAATTGTTGGATCTTTTATCCAACGTTAGATCTTTTATCCAACATTCTCGCTGAACAAAATAAGAACACAGAGGGAGACGG